>BPTQ01000008.1:118799460-118933875 GCA_019973895.1 Chrysanthemum seticuspe
ACAGCCTAAAATGTCTTTTAGTTTTATTCCTGTCTGGTGAAAATTATGAACAGCTTTTATTAAAAATAGCATGATTTGGATAAGATTAGGGAAGTTTAGTTGAGGTTTCGATTAGATTAGGATGGTATGTGGAAGAATCCCACAGTACCCAAGGATTTGTAGTAGTTCTGGTTTCATATGGTTCCCCTATTAATATCCTACTGGAATATATATATATATATATATATATATATAGATTTTTAGTACATTTTTACCATATTTGTTGTGTTTAGTACGTACGAACGAGGTTTTTACTCTCATTAAGGTTTTGAAATAAAAACCTAGAGTGTTTAGGCTAACCTTGTTCTTTGCACCTCATCATAATACTTGTAAGCATATCATTTATATTTTTCATCTTTCCTTTTCATTTCATAAGTATTTCTTCATTTTTGGAGCAAGCATGCATGATTTGTGTTGTTTATACCATTTTTACATGATTTTTAGATATATATATATATATATATATATATATAAGGTCATCCTATAATTATCCCCTTGGTATACTTTGGTCTTGATGATGTTTAGGAACCCATGACACCCTAAGAAGGTGTATGGTAGGATTAGATTAGCTTTGGAGTTGATTTGAAGGGATTAGAATAGGTTTAGTACGATAAAAATTATTTTCGACAAGTATTAAAAGTGGTCTGTCCTTATTTTGATTTTCTGTAAAATCCGACAGTAGGCACGAATTTTTGGCCTTGATATTTAGAAAATATACTTTAAAACGAATCCGTGGCCGCTTGAACGGATAAAAACGGAGTTATAACGAAGAAGTTATGAATTTTTAAAGTTTGACGACGAGATATATATTTTTCAGAAATTTCAGCATACTATTTTTACTCTATTCGAGTAAAAAACGAGCCTTAAGCTTCACAAATTATTTCGACTTATCAAAAATATAATAGTATACTTTGATACGAAGCTAAGGACGTATTATACGTAGAAAACGGATTTGAAACGACAAAGATATGCACGTTTTCATAAAATTGCCGTAACTATTATTTTCAGCAAAACTATATTATTTTTACGACACAAGTGTTACGGTAACTAAAACGACCATGTTGAGGGCTGTTTTTAACGATGATGTGGAACTTTTTGGAACGAAATGTCTTCTAATGAAATCAAGATCACCGAGCATATTTTTCAAAACAATCAACCGTTGGTATAGCGGAGTTTTAATAAATTAATTACGGTTGCTTAAACTTTGCCGAAACTCATTTTTAAACAACATATTAGACAAAATCACCATCTTTAACCCTTATTATCTTTATGTTCGAGACCTTTATGTCGAAAACTCCTGAACTGAAACTTTTAGATTTTGATACAAACTTTCCAAAACCGTCGAGTTCGTTTCCTAACGATCGACGTACACCATTTTACGACTAGTCTTTCAAAGCCATTTTTGTCACTTTCAAGAAATTTCCGACGACTTTATTTTACGACGAAAAGTGAAAATTTCTCCATAACTCATTACGAAACCATTGTAGGATGACATTTTGGCGTAAATACTTATAAAGTGATTTAAGAATGGTCAAGACGTCAAAAGAGTATTTTTCGACGATAAGTATTATTTTTCAAAACTCGCAAATGGTATAAATAACATACGAAATGCATGCATAACATTACATTGCAACTCATTACATATCATATCATTCGTAATAGGTCCAGATTAAAGTTGCACATTATACCTCGGTGTACTCACTCTTGTCATCATTCCAGTTTACCAAGTGAGTTTTCATAGCCCCGTTTTACAAGTTTTTACATTATTTCAAACCTACGGGGGAGAATACATTGCACAACATTTTTATTATGATACCAAGTATGTTAAATTCATTTACATTGCTTGAGTTACAACGTTGCCAGTTAAAAGTCCCCACTTTAATGCATGAGCCGTTAATTTTCTAGAAGCGTGTGTGAGTGGATAGATCTATCGAGGGTGACACCTCCATCCGGGTTGGTGAATCCCAACTAGTCATACGGATGCATTTCATTCATAAACATTATTAGAGTTGTTTGGCAAGACACTCTGTTGGGGCGTACATCAGTCGGAGCTTCGGTATCATGCGCTTAAGCAATTGTAACATTTTTACGTGACATAATTGTCATGCCTGTAACATTTTTACGTGACATAATTGTCATGCCTGTAACATTTTTACGTGACATGATTGTCATGCCTGATCTATACTTGCGTAGTCGTATAAAACATTTACATAAACCTATGATTTCTCACCAACATTATTGTTGACCGTTTTAGCAATGTATTTTCAGGTAACTGAGGCATTATCATCATGACATGGTTTAGGAACCACCTTTTGAGTCGCGGCGTCGACTTATAACATTGTACATTATGGCACTTTCTTTTAAAAACATCGTTTGGACTTGTAATATATTTATATTTCCGCAAACTTTGTAAACTTTTGGGACCTATGTTGTAACTCTGATTATTTTATTAAATCAAACGATGTATTTTCCAAACGACACTTTAGGTCGTTCAATATAACTGTGATTGTGATGCTATGACAGTCAATCCCCAGGAATTCCATTCCGCTGCAAAACAGGTAAATTGGGGGTGTGACAGATTGGCATCAGAGCTACAGTTATAGAGAACTAGGTTGCATCATTGACCCTAGACTATAACTACATCATTATAGCATCTCATCATTTCATCATAAATGCATAGTCACTATACATGCGGTTTTATACGCACATTTTACGAGTTATTTACTTTCATTTCGAACCCGATTGTCACATGGATGCCTTCAAATACCCATCCCATTATACTCACATCACTTTGACATGGAGAATGCCTTGTCATTCCCTATCACAATTTTAACATCAGTTGACTCAACACCGATAACATCAGATGATGACACTGAGACCTTTTAGGAGGACGAAGTTGCACCTACACCATCACGATCACTATTGATTCACTGTAGGATCAGGACAATTTTTATCACTCAGTTGGGACAGATCATACTATTGGGTAGAATTTATAGGCTTAGTCCTAATGAACCTATTTTCTTAACTCACCACAAGGATTTCCATTATCATCATTGTCATTATTTTCATCATCATTATCATTTCGAGCACCATCCGTACCATCGCATCTCATACCCGATACTCATACACCCGACTTGCAGCTTGGGAAGCGTGCATGATTTGACACACCATTACCACCTACCACTAAGACTATAGACACTACACCATCTCATAGGTTGAGGACTGTGAGAGTTCTAGGGCTATTGTTACTAGACCGCCTACTACTCCTACACTTGAAACACGATTAGACCACCAACAGGAACAGATAATAAGTACCTTTCTAGCTAATGTAATCCTTATCATTTATTATCTCTACGATAATCACCACCTTGTTTATTTCATTCCTTACTCCAATTGCCCAATTTTCCATCATTTCACGACGATACATCACTATCTTACTAGGGGTTAGGTCAACTTTAATCCTTGACCAATTAGTAGACTATTGCTACTCGATAAGGTTCTCCTATGTATCCTACAAACCATCCCACAAATTGTATTCCAAATTATCCTGCTACTATTTCATGAAATTATTTCACTTGATTTTATTTCGAACTATTTTATCACCATCTTAGAAACGTTGTTTCATAAAATTTTAACGCAAGTTGTTTTATTACCAACTTATCAATTGGTTTCAGTCATTTTATCAACTATTTAATATCCTCATGCGAAACGATTTTCATGTTACTCTGAAAAATCATTGAGCCATTATATTACAAAACAAAACGTTGAATACCATCTAAAACTTCGGAGGAACATAATACCATTTCAACAAAAACAAGCATCATTTCAAATCTCCTAAAACAATTCTCATTTAAAAGCAAAGTTTTATAATCAGATAAATCGTGCATAACCATTTCTTTTGTTAACACTCTATAGATACTTACGCTATTTATCTCTCACTTAACCGATAAGTTAGGATTTGACGAGTGACCTTTTTAGGAAAGACTTCCTATACCATCTGTGAGGAGGATTCCTCGATACAAGAAAACAATGGAAGGATTTTGGAATTACCAACAAGGACTAGAACTAGGTGGTAGGATGATTCAAAACTCAACAAAAATCTTAAGACATCACGAGACATTCCGAACCACTATTTTGGATTAGAATCCAAACTCTATCATTCCAAAAGTACTAGCTAGACCGAGTTACAAGACTTAGTACTAATCGAATACACACTAAGCAACGCTATAGGAATAAACCAATCCTCCTAATTGAGACTACAGAACATTTCATTAAACAAGGCTTCAACAATATGTGAACTTCCCTACAATGAGCGTCCATTAAAGGAAAATTTGGTTAAATTAAGGTTATCGATATAGATTTCCCCTAAGGCATTGTGTTCTCAGAAATTCCAAGTAACCTCACTTCCATATCAAGAGTTGCCACAGGTGTGAACATGTCGGACAATCTATGACTCCCCATCTACAAGTGAAACTAGAACAAACATTCTTCGACATAGTTTGAGCTGATATCTATTTTCTTGCTAGCATGATAACAATATTAGTGATGAACTATCTTTGGAAGCACTCAATATCGGAACAAATCTTGAACACCAACCACTACACCACCTCACTTAAATATTTAAGGTTTGTGACTTTACAACATGGAGCATGGAAACACTTCGATAATCAAACAATAAACAATTTAGTCATAGAGACTAAGCACCTTAGACAAGTAAGACTCAGGTCATGACATTCGCTAGGACTAGAAACGCGAGGAACCACAACTGTTACCTATAATCTAGTCTTTTCAATAAGGTCCTTTCCGACAGATTTAACATTTTGGAATCTAACACGAGACACGGGGTATCAATTCCAGTTGTACCTATTATAAGCTATTCGATTCACCTTAGACTGCTGACAGTCATTTCAGGATTTCCATGAAACCTACTAGGACATGATTACCGCCTACTATCCTCAGCTCAATGGCTAGAGCGAGAGAGCAATTTCCACATTAGATAATATGCTCAAGCCAGTGTAACTTTCTAGAAATGGTTAGGCAAATCATTCTCCATCGATAAGTTTCCTTACAACAATAGTTAGCTCATGAACATATTGACTACACCATTTGAGGCACTGTAAGGTTGAAGTATCAATCACTTATTCAAGGATTAAAATCAGGAAAGTCCAATTCATTAGTCCATAACTCATTCATGAAACAAACAAGGAAGTCATACAAATCAAGAATCAGTTACAAGTAACAACATATAGCTAGATAAGCTACATCGTTATACGATGCAAAATTTGGAGATATGTCCCATAAGTCGCAAACCATTAGAATCTCAAGTGGGCAACAAATTATGCACAAGGACCCGTCTTGGAAAGGCGTGGTACGATTTAGAAAAATACTGGACGAACCAATTCGACCCAAATATTCTCATCTATCGTACTTATTTTCTTTCCGATTTGTTATTACTTACGAGAATTTTAATTCCTTTCACTTCAACTATCATTTTAACGACACAGATTAAATTGTTGTAAACATCGAGAGTTATAACAACTAAACCGAACGTCACGTCATCGTTCCTTAATTATACATAGCCTAGCTAACTATGTCTAATTCTGGAGGGATCACGTTATGTTGGGAGCGGTTATTTATAAATCTTAGTGCAAGCAAAATCTTCACATATTTCAAAGTCAAAGTGTTACTTATGAGAGATTTATCCGATATTTTCTTTACTAACGACGTTTTATACGCTCTCAATCATCGATAACCGTAACGAAACTTCTCCATGTCTTCTCTCCTCGATATTCATCACAAACTCAAATTTGATAGACATAACACGAACTGAATTCAGGGACTGAATTCCTTTTTGGATGGGCGAATGTGACAACCCGTACTTCCAGGTCATTTCTCGAAACAATTCATGCCTTACAATTTCAACATTTATCGTAAACTAGGTTTACGTGTTCCAAATTCGCGTAACCTTAAAGGTTTAGCGGCGAATTCATGATCATATCATCACGTACATTTCATATGGACTAAGTTTAGTCTACATTTCATTTACATCATTTGCATCATGTTAGTTCATTCATGACATTTCATTTCACTTAAACGCGAAAATTTTATATTAAATAAACGTTATCGCGTGAGTTATTATTTTTGAACATTTAATCCATTACTTTCAAAAATGATCCCGACATATCTTTATACTTACATTTAGTTTATAAAAACTATATTTTGAGTTTACCTAGTGTTTTAAATTTATTTTGTATATAAATCGTCAAATTTATATTATTACGACACTTTTCTTAAAAACACTACACGATAATTATTTTATCACTCAAATCTTACAAGGAATGTATTTTTACAATTTTTATGATCTCATTTTACTCTACTTTGATCTATTCAAAGTTACTTTTACCTAAAAGCTACCATTTACCTTACAAGTTATTATTACATGTACATTTACTTACATTTTCTAACAAAAATACACATTATAACCTTTATATAAAAAAAAAAAAAAAAAAAAAAAAAAAAAAAAAAAAACAACCAACTCTTGAAAAATCAAGCCAAAACCCACGCCCCCCATTAATTTCCCTAAAATTGAGGATTCTTGTCTTGAGATATTTTCATAAGTCTTACAAACTTATTATATTATCACACACTTCATTCATTTTCACCAATAATTCAAGACCAACCAAGTTTTCTCTTCTCCTTTCCTTCTCTCTAGAACCGGTTTCATATAAGGAGTAGCAAGGAATTCATAAAATTTTTCAAGCTCAAGTATTTACAATCTAGATTACACTCTCATTAAGGTTTTGAAATAAAAACCTAGAGTGTTTAGGCTAACCTTGTTCTTTGCACCTCATCATAATACTTGTAAGCATATCATTTATATTTTTCATCTTTCCTTTTCATTTCATAAGTATTTCTTCATTTTTGGAGCAAGCATGCATGATTTGTGTTGTTTATACCATTTTTACATGATTTTTAGATATATATATATATAAGGTCATCCTATAATTATCCCCTTGGTATACTTTGGTCTTGATGATGTTTAGGAACCCATGACACCCTAAGAAGGTGTATGGTAGGATTAGATTAGCTTTGGAGTTGATTTGAAGGGATTAGAATAGGTTTAGTACGATAAAAACTATTTTCGACAAGTATTAAAAGTGGTCTGTCCTTATTTTGATTTTCTGGAAAATCCGACAGTAGGCACGAATTTTTGGCCTTGATATTTAGAAAATATACTTTAAAACGAATCCGCGGCCGCTTGAACGGATAAAAACGGAGTTATAACGAAGAAGTTATGAATTTTTAAAGTTTGACGACGAGATATATATTTTTCAGAAATTTCAGCATACTATTTTTACTCTATTCGAGTCAAAAACGAGCCTTAAGCTTCACAAATTATTTCGACTTATCAAAAATATAATAGTATACTTTGATACGAAGCTAAGGACGTATTATACGTAGAAAACGGATTTGAAACGACAAAGATATGCACGTTTTCATAAAATTGCCGTAACTATTATTTTCAGCAAAACTATATTATTTTTACGACACAAGTGTTACGGTAACTAAAACGACCATGTTGAGGGCTGTTTTTAACGATGATGTTGAACTTTTTGGAACGAAATGTCTTCTAATGAAATCAAGATCACCGAGCATATTTTTCAAAACAATCAACCGTTGGTATAGCGGAGTTTTAATAAATTAATTACGGTTGCTTAAACTTTGCTGAAACTCATTTTTAAACAACATATTAGACAAAATCACCATCTTTAACCCTTATTATCTTTATGTTCGAGACCTTTATGTTGAAAACTCCTGAACTGAAACTTTTAGATTTTGATACAAACTTTCCAAAACCATCGAGTTCGTTTCCTAACGATCGACGTACACCATTTTACGACTAGTCTTTCAAAGCCATTTTTGTCACTTTCAAGAAATTTCCGACGACTTTATTTTACGACGAAAAGTGAAAATTTCACCATAACTCATTACGAAACCATTGTAGGATGACATTTTGGCGTAAATACTTATAAAGTGATTTAAGAATGGTCAAGACGTCAAAAGAGTATTTTTCGACGATAAGTATTATTTTTCAAAACTCGCAAATGGTATAAATAACATACGAAATGCATGCATAACATTACATTGCAACTCATTACATATCATATCATTCGTAATAGGTCCAGATTAAAGTTGCACATTATACCTCGGTGTACTCACTCTTGTCATCATTCCAGTTTACCAAGTGAGTTTTCATAGCCCCGTTTTACAAGTTTTTACATTATTTCAAACCTACGGGGGAGAATACATTGCACAACATTTTTATTACGATACCAAGTATGTTAAATTCATTTACATTGCTTGAGTTACAACGTTGCCAGTTAAAAGTCCCCACTTTAATGCATGAGCCGTTAATTTTCTAGAAGCGTGTGTGAGTGGATAGATCTATCGAGGGTGACACCTCCATCCGGGTTGGTGAATCCCAACTAGTCATACGGATGCATTTCATTCATAAACATTATTAGAGTTGTTTGGCAAGACACTCTGTTGGGGCGTACATCAGTCGGAGCTTCGGTATCATGCGCTTAAGCAATTGTAACATTTTTACGTGACATAATTGTCATGCCTGTAACATTTTTACGTGACATAATTGTCATGCCTGTAACATTTTTACGTGACATGATTGTCATGCCTGATCTATACTTGCGTAGTCGTATAAAACATTTACATAAACCTATGATTTCTCACCAACATTATTGTTGACCGTTTTAGCAATGTATTTTCAGGTAACTGAGGCATTATCATCATGACATGGTTTAGGAACCACCTTTTGAGTCGCGGCGTCGACTTATAACATTGTACATTATGGCACTTTCTTTCAAAAACATCGTTTGGACTTGTAATATATTTATATTTCCACAAACTTTGTAAACTTTTGGGACCTATGTTGTAACTCTGATTATTTTATTAAATCAAACGATGTATTTTCCAAACGACACTTTAGGTCGTTCAATATAACTGTGATTGTGATGCTATGACAGTCAATCCCCAGGAATTCCATTCCGTTGTAAAACAGGTAAATTGGGGGTGTGACAACAAGTGCCGGAGTCTTCCCTTTTCCTTTATCAGCTTGAGGACATAGAGGTTTTGGTACTGAAGGATTGTCATCCTTTGTAGTTTCAGAGTAGGTGATCTCTTCATCTGTGTCAGTACCTTCAGAGCTTTCGTCCAAAAGCTTTCTTTGCGGTTCAGGTGAGGGAATAGGCTCAGATTCCTTTACAGGAACAATCCTGTTACGAGGAGGATTCCTTTTGGGAAGCTTCCTATAACTTTCAGAACTTACTGCACTTCCAGCACTTCCTCTTCTGGTTCACCGAGTAGGAGTTCCTGAAGGTTTTTCATCAAGATGACCGACTTTTCCTTCTTTTACTGCTACTAGATACCTTTTGTACGTTTCAAGCTTCTTGAGTTCTTTAGATAGAAGGTGATCAGGCAGCACGGCACCCTGCTTCTTAGTTGTCGATTCCTTGATTCTGATAGAAAGGATAGGTTCGGACAACAAGTCGTGATTGTCGGGGTCATTGAGCCTCTGTGGAATATCAGGATTGAGTCCAAGTGCTCTCTGGATCAAAAGCTTTGTGTATCTGACATAGGGAATCTTTGAGCCAAGCTTCTTGTGAAATAGCATCATGTCCTCCCATATCAGTGCTTCGCTTTCGATGTCCTTCTTATTGATCAGAGACCAGAAGATTTGCAGTTCCATGAGCTTTGGATGCTCATAACCACTGTCACGACCAGAAACAGACTTGGTAATGATGATGTAGAGGGTTCTCCACGGTTGAGGAATGTTCTTAAGCTCCACGTGAGAATGCTTAGTAACAACCCCCGAAGCTTCATCATAGCCAATGTCAAGAAGAAATTGTAGAACTGTCTCTTCGGTAGGTGTGGCAAAGAAGTCAGTTGGCTCGATTTCAGGAATGAGAAGAACAGCCCGTAAGTCTGCATGAGTGATGGTGACTTGTTTGTGGTTAAGTGTCACAATCACAACACTTTGACCTGTGATCCTCTGCATAGAATTCCAGAATTGCTGAATGTAGATTTCCGGTACAGTAGCAGAGTGTGAGAGCATGTTCTGGTAGGGATGATTTCTAAGAATATCCACAGCAATGAGACAAGAAGATTCTGAGCATGTGAGGGTTTCAAAGTCAACCCTAAGGTTATTCTTTACAATCTTTCTCGGATAGCCATTTGGGAAGATATCAGCAATAGTGAGAACCTCAGGTGCATCCGCATTCATTTGAGCAGCCATGTCGTGATCTGAAATAACATTAGCCAAAAGAACCAACATATCTAAAGACATAATGTTAGTCAACAGAAGGTTTTATTGTCTAGTTATTGAATGTACAGTGTCAATGATTGTTACGAGTCCTAAGTCACTTGTTTGTCCAATAGTCTAATGACGTCTTGAAATGTTTCGTGAGTTAGTTAACTTTAAGTTTTAAAGTTTATGTTATCACTTATTGTTCACAACATATCAAACGATTAAGTTTATTAGTGACATTATTAGATTCGTGACGTTATGATTAGTTTATTAACAAGTTTGTACACGTAACAATTCATAATGAAGGTCAATCCAGGCTTAAGCGTAGCTTTGGCAAAGTTAAGCGTAAACAGTAATGACATACGCGTAGACAAAAGCTTACGCGTAAGAAATGTTATGCGTAGGAAATAGGGACCTTATGCGTAGAGCTTACGCGTAGGCGTATAGGAATCTTACGCGTAAGGCTTACTCGTAAGAGTAGTCCCATTGTAGAACCTTACGCGTAATAGTTATGCGTAGAATTATTCTTACGCATAACTTGACTATGCTTAGGGTAATCCTTATGCGTAGTGAATCAAATGACCTTGATTATGAATTTTTAAGCATAGCAAGCCTGAAATAAATTCATCAAATCATCAATATTAACACAATAATACGTTTTATCAACAAATCATGGCATGAATCATTCGTTAAACAGTTACGCGTAAAAAGTCATACGCGTAGGTCAAAACCCTAAGGGTTGAGTATTACGCGTATGATTTCTAACCATGGGATTTGCACCAAACAAATTTTGGTGGGTCTAAGATGTTGTATGAGCTTATAGACAAAGTCTTAACATCTAATTCGTTGAGAATCAAAAATACCCAAACTTATGAACTTTAAACCCTAATTCCAAATTTTTAATCATTTAGAGTTTCTGGGTGGTTAACGACCTTGGATATCATCAATTCATCAACATATGAACATAACCCAACAATCTTTTTGATCAAAAACACTTCACATTTGAAAATACCCAAATCGACTCAAGAACCCTAGTTTTCAAAAATCATCAATTCGTTTTTCTGGGTAGGTTTTGATGGTTAAAATGATATCATTGATGTATTAGAAACGTTTTGACACTATCCATTTAACCATAAACACACACACAAAGATTGTGTGTTCATACGCTTATGCGTAGAACACATAATCACGCGTAACAAAAGTTTTAGCCGTAGGATTTACTAGAAATTCAAAACCTTAGCTTGTATTACTGTTAAGATCGTGAAAACACTTACAAAACGATGATCTAAAGCACGGATTTCTTGAATGAATCTTAGGCGTAGGATGTTTAAGGTTGAAAGTAATAAATGTGAAGTTAGAACTTAGGTGGGAGGTGTTTTTATTTAAAGTAACGTTAAGATTTTGACATTTTTGGTCCCTGCACCTTTTCCTTTTTCAAACAAAGCCTTTTAACTTCCATTTTGGTTACCAAACAAAGATTTTAAGAAATAAACTTGACGACACTCCCCCTCGACTTAAGAAATAATGAAAGGTTATAAGTTTTAGTCCGAGGAGTGTCATTGATTCAGAAAATTTACCACCATTGATAAAAGAAACAACCGGGATATGATAACATGCAAGTACACAGATGTTTTGAAACAGTTAAGTGATACTTTTCTCCCCCTCAACACTTGTTCGGAAAAATACTGATTTTTTAAAGATTAAAGTGTTGATGGAAGAAATGTACTTGCCATGTTGAAAGAAAAATAGATTAGAAAAATATTTTTGATGTTTTATAAGGTTTTATATTTTTGTATTTTGTTTTTGAAAAAATTATTTACAAAAGAGATTTTGGTGTTTGACAGGTTTTTAAGACTGTTTTAGGAGGTCATCCAATTCCTCTTGAGTCAAACACCTCATACCAATCCGGTGGACCAACTCATTAAACCTAGCGGGAGGCAAGGCTTTGGTGAGAAGATCTGCCAATTGGTATTCTGTACCCACGAAGTATAATTCAACGGTACCCTGTTCCACGTGGTCCTTGATAAAATGATAGCGAAGATCGATGTGCTTTGATTTCGAGTGCTGAACTGAGTTGCACGAGATCGCAATGGCACTCCGATTGTAGCAGTACATCGGGATTCTATCAAATACGTAACCGTAGTCTTTGAGTTGTGTTCTCATCTAGATGACTTGAGCACAACACGCGGACATGGCTACATATTCTGCTTCGGTTGATGACAGCGATGTACAATCCTGCTTCTTTGATTGCCAAGACACCAGTTTATCACCAAGAAATTTTAGAGCTCCTGAAGTACTTTTCCTTGAGTCTAAGCATCCTGCGTGGTCAACGTCTGAAAAAGCGATTAGTTCAAAACCAGAATCCTTCGGATACCAGATCCCCAAGTTAATGGTTCCCTTGATGTATCGGAGGATTCTTTTAGCCTCAGAGAGGTGGGTTTCAGTTGGTCTCGACTGATAACGGGAGCATAGATAAACGGCAAAGACAATATCAGGTCTGCTAGCTGTTAGATACATGAGAGACCCAATAATACTTCGGTATTTGGTAGGGTCAACTAATTTCCCATGTAAACCAGCATCTAGCTTTTTGGTATGAGCCATTGGTGTGGCATAAGTGTCACATGTTGTCATTCCAAATTTGTTTAACAGTTCAAGGGCATATTTGGACTGACTCAAGAAAATACCACGGGGTGATTGATGAACTTGCAGTCCTAGAAAGAACGTGAGTTCACCCATCATGGACATTTCAAAATTTTTCTTCATTAGTTTTGCAAAAGCGGTTGAAAACTTTTTATGTGTAGACCCAAAAATGATGTCATCCACGTAAATTTGAACACTTAAGATATGTGCCCTGTGATATTGTATAAAAAGAGTTGGGTCAACCGAGCCTTTGGTGAAATTATTAGCAATGAGGAAAGATGATAGCTTATCGTACCATGCCCGAGGGGCTTGTTTGAGACCATAAAGAGCTTTGTTCAGTTTGTAAACATGGTTCGGGCACTCTGGATCAACGAATCCTTCGGGTTGGCTGACATAAACCGTTTCTTTCAGTTGTCCGTTGAGAAACGCAGTTTTGACATCCATTTGAAAGACCGTCATGTTCATATGAGCCGCGAACGCGAGAAATATCCGAACAGCCTCAAGACGAGCAACCGGAGCAAAAGATTCTTCAAAGTCTATCCCCTCTTCCTGACGATAACCCTTAGCAACTAGCCGTGACTTGTTGCGGATTACATTCCCTTCAGCATCCAATTTGTTTTTCCAAATCCATTTGAGACCAATGACGTAGACCCCTGTTGGTCTTTCAACCAGTTCCCATACTTCAAGATGTTTGAATTGGTTGAGTTCTTCTTGAATGGATTCAATCGAGTTGTCTTTTGTCATTGCGTCTTTAATGTTTTTAGGCTCAGATTGGCAGACAGTGAGTGCATAAATTCCATGTTCACCATCTGTGTGAAGACGTTGTCTCGTAACGACTGGTTGATTCGGGTTGCCAATAATATTAGCCAGAGGATGGTCTTTTGTCCATCTATGTGTAGAGGGTTGATGTTGGTATACATTGTGCAGATTCTGAGGATTCAAATGGTTTGTTGATGATTCCGCGACATCTGGTGCAGCAGTCTCACTAGCAAACGGGTTGAAGAACGCATTTGGATCAAAATCTGCAGGTGGGGGTACATCATTCAGAATATCATCAGCTGGTTCATCATTGTTGGAAGCGGTTTGTTCAACTGCTGTTGTGGAGTCAACTGGTGTAGGTGCATTATCAACAGTAGTTGTTGTAGCAGGTGTATCAGGTATAGGAATATTATCAGGTTGTGCAGCGGAAACAGCGGATACACCTGGAGCACGTTCATCAATATCGTCACTGAACAGAGGAGCAAATAACCTTTCCATTTGTTGACAAGTTAGCTGGGGGCTTTGTTCAGCTGATGATGGGTGTTGAGGGAAGTTTAAACGGTTGTGACCGGGTTCTAAGCTGTTATACTCAGAAGCCATCTCCGTAAGTTCATCAAAATGAGCATGAATCGTTTCCATCACCTGTTTTGTACGACGATTCCAGATCCGGTAACCTTTAGAATTCTCACAATATCCAATAAAGACTCCAATGTCGGCTTTGGCTTTGAGCTTTCCAAAATCATCACGATCATTATTCGGATAGCAAAGAGATCCAAATACATGAAAGTGTTTGAGATTCGGTTTATGGTTGTGGACAAGCTCGAAAGGTGTTTTGTTGTGGCATTTTGTGATCATAGATCGGTTTTGAGTATAGCATGCAGTAGATACAGCTTCTGCCCATAAGTAATCTGGATGTTTAGCATTGATTAACATTGTTCTTGCAGCTTCCACTAACGTTTGGTTTCGTCTTTCAACAACTCCGTTTTGTTCGGGTGTCCGTACAATAGATGTTTGATGCTGAATTCCCACTTTCTCATAGAATTCACGAAGGGTTTGGTTAACAAATTCAGTACCTCTGTCTGTTCTGATTAGCCTGACGGTGTCGTGGAGCTGAACCTGTATTTTTGTGAGAAAGGTGATGATCATTTGTGGAGCTTGGTCTTTGCTTCAAAGAAAGTAGACCCAAGTCCATCGTGAGTAGTCATCAACAATTACTAAGATGTAGCGTTTGCCATTGATCGTTTGCACGCGCATCGGGCCACACAAATCCATGTGAAGAAGATGAAGCACATGCTGAGAGCTGTGTTCCACCTTTGATGGAAAATGAGCACGAGTGCTTTTCCCTTGTTCACAGGCTGAGAAAAGGTGATCTTTTGAATACCGGAATCGTGGGAGACCTTCAACTAGTTTGTGTCGAGCAAGGTTGGTGATGGTTTGAAAGTTTAGATGTGAGAGACGACGGTGCCATAGCCAGGATTTTGTTGATGTTGCCTTTGAAAGTAAGCAGATGGGAGATGAAGCAACCATGTCTTGCATAGAGATAGTGTAGAGACTAGAATTATGCGAGCCAGACATAAGGTCATTTCCTTGTAGATCACGAATGAAACAAGTTTTTTCCCGGAAAGCAACCTCCAAATCTCCATCCCAAAACTGGCCAACTGAAAACAGATTATGACCGAGGCCTTCCAGATAGTAAACCCTGCTGATTTTGATGTTCCCATTGACATAATCTCCGTAGCCCATGATAGCCGCGAAGTGATCATTCCCGAACCTGACAGTGCCAATGAACTTTGCAATAAAGTTTGATAACAGTTTAAGGTTGCCTGTCATGTGTCGGGAACATCCGCTATCAACAATCCAGAGAATGATCTGTATCACCTGCATTACACACAGACGACACAGATGGAATAGAAGTAGATGTGGAACCCGAAATGTTAGAGGGTTCCGAAGCAGGTATATGAGACATGCACACATTAATGACTTTAGGCATCCATTTAAATCCTAGTGTGTTATATATCCATTTCTGCCATCTATAACTACTCTTTGCTTTAGTCTTAGTGAATGCACTAGGTGGTACTACATTCTTAGGAGGTGAAACTTGAGCTACAGTGACAGCAATGTTTGCCTTATAATCTAAAGAAGGTGGTCTACCAAGCACAGACTTAGAATGATTAGTGGGCCTAGAGGTATTCCGATTCTTAGGATTCCGTAAACGAGAGATTATAGCTTTAGCAACACATTTGTCATGACAATCAGAATTCATACTTTTACGACAAATAACACAAGGTGCATCAGACTGAATATCAAAAGTGCTTAAAGGTTTAGCATTCGTTACATCACTATTTCTATTACATTTGCCAGACGCAACATCTATAGTGGAAGCAACGTGAGTCTTATTCATAGTCCTATGGTGTTCTTCTACTTTAGCATTCCTTATTGATCTTTTCTTAGGTCGCAACTTCCTATTCTTCGATTGAGTGCTCCTAGGCTGTGAAGTGCGGACGTTTGGAAAAGACGCAACTATTCCTGTTTCAGTAGAAGGAAGCACGTTAGCAACTTGTGATTTGGCAGTAGGGATTCTAGGTGCACGATTACTAAGTGTTACTGGTGCTAATCTCTTAATGATGTTTGGCGGAAGTTGTTCATACTTTCCTAACATGTCTCTTAACTTAGAGATAGTGTGAATCAAATCTTGATTTTCAGACCGAATATTACCAGCAAAATTCCTGACTTCTCTAGTGTGAGCAAGATAGTGATCAAGTTCGTTTGATACTTCATGTCGAGTCTTATTGAGTAAATCAAATATGACACCATATTCCTGTTTAACTGTTACAAGTTCTTGTTCATATTTAGAGATTTGACTTTTCAAAGATACGTTTTGATCATCCAGTTGCTCAATTTTAGGATCAGAAGATTTTGCACTCAACTGAGCGATTTTCTTTTGAAAACTAAGTTGATGAGTGTGAATATCTTTTTCACACCAATGAAGACGACGTTTTGCATTGTAAAGTTCGTTAAGTTATTGTTTATTTTCAGCTTTTAAAGACTCGATCTGAAGCACATTATCAGTATTCTCAACAGTTACCACAAAGTCAACAGTATCAGCAGAGATATAATCAGATGCATGTGGCAAAGAATAGAATAACACAACATTATGGATATCAGCACAGATAACATCTTCCAAGAGTCGATCAACATCTTTTCTCAACATTTTCTTTTTGCGTTTAGTATTAGAAATAGATGTTTCTGTTTTCTCGAAAACGACCTTCATCACTCCAAGTTCCTTATGAAAATCCTTTTCCCAGGCTAATGCACAACTTTTCAAATTTTTAACATTTGGTAAAAGATTTTTCTGAAAAATGTCTCTTTGTTCTCGCGCTAAAGGCGATTGAAAGTGTTGAACTTTGATTTCAGAATGATGTTCTATCTCATGTTTTAAAGTTTTGAGGTCAGCCATGAAAATATCAAAATATCTAAGAATTTTGGGATTTTCAGGTTTTGAGTTTACTTCACTGATTGAAGGTAAAGGACCATAAATTTGTACATAATCTGGTTGGGTATTAACATTAGAAGACTCAGGTGTTTTGATGATAACCCTTGGTGTGTTAGAAGAATCCGTTGGTGTGACGAAAGTGACCGGTTTTGAATAATTAAAAGGTTTGTTGTAAACAACCGTTTTTAATTTTGATCGACTCTCGTCTTCTGCATCTAATTCCTCTTGACGATGATATTCAACAACACTCATAACAGTATCATTAATTTTATATTCTGCACTGGAAACTTCAGGATTTGGTTTGAATGTTTTGAGTGAAAGCTTTCGTTTGTAATCAGCTAGATTTGGTCCATATCCTTTTGGATTGGGTTTTAAAGTAAACTTTTCAATAGCTGTTACTGATTCACCATGTTTGTAAACAACAATTTTAAACTCTTTAATTTTGTTTTGCAAGCCAATAATTTCTGCAAGAAGGTCATCTACCCGATTCGTTGAATGCTTTTTGTATGCTGAGAACTATTTTTGACAATTTAACAACTCAGCCTTAGCTTTTTGATTTTCCAAGGTGAGAGCGTTAATTTGCTTTTTATGTTCATGTTTCAGTTGTTCTATTTCAGACAACAAAGCATTCTTCGAAGCGGCTAGATCACGCATCTGTCTCTCTAAATATTTTTCGTTTTGATGAGATTTAGCAAAAGCGGCTTCAAAACCTTTTTCACGGTTTTCTTGAGTTTTGAAAAAGTTGAGTTGCATTTATAAGCATTCAAAATCCTTGGTTAACAGTGCATTTTTTCTTTTTAAGTCCTTATTTAATGCATAACATTCCTCCATTTTGATTTGATGGTCTTGAATTAAACGAGCAAAATCTGGAGGAGGCAACAGTTCGGCTTGTTCAACGTGAGTCACAACATGATCATTATTTAGATCCTCAAGTACAACCACGGAGTCAATTTTATTATCAAGGGAAACCGTAAGGTCATCTTGATCGTCAAATGTAACTACAGGGTTTATTTGAAAATCGTCAGAATGAGATGTAGATGACTCATTTTGAACAGTCTGAGCCGTGCCGGATTCAGATATTGGCGGAGATATTAGTTCAGATATGATGATGGTTTGTTCGGGTACCTGAGACAAGCCATCAGTGTCATACACTGGGCCTGTGTCACTCATGTGTAACTCATGCATATTAGCCATCAACATAACAGCTGCATTGGCCTGCAAGTCCTCCATATCATCATCTGAGTCTGCATCTGCCATAAAGCTCTGTTCTTTGTTTGTGAGAGATCCACCAGCTTCATCCTTAAGAGCCAAAAGAAGAGCCTCTTTGAAGTAAGCACTTCCCCTAGTCCTTGGCTTTGGGCATGCATTAGCCAGGTGTCCCTTCTCATTGCAGTTGTAGCATCGAAGACCATTCAACCCATTCGGAGCATTTCCCTGTTCCACCACTTGAGCTCTGTTGTTATTCCTACCCATAGCATTAAACCCTTGACCACCTCCCATTTGACGACCATAACCACGATTCTGAACTTCAACTCGTCCATTGTTCACAACAGCCTAATTTCGTGTATTGGATGAGGAACGAATACGATTGTTGGATTTGTTGGTATAACGGCTAAAAGCATTAGCAATCATAACAAATCCCTGTTGCAATGCTTCGAACGGATCGGATTCCTCATTAGTTTGACTATGAAGTGCTTGATCATTGTTGTTGTTGTAAGGAACCAATTGATTTTGTTGAGATTGCTGTGATTGATCGTTTGGTGTGACTGAGGCAGCTGGTTGAGTTCTTGTTGAGGAGGATAACTTTGTTGAGCATATAAGGCAAGTTGTTGATTGTCCGGATGTGTAGGTTGAGCAATTTGAGCACGGAGAATCCTTTCCCGATCAACTTCCTTTTCATGAGGCTTCAAGTAATCGTACAATAATCCATATGTAGAATGATGCATATTCTTCGCTTGACGGAGAAAAATGACATACTTCTCCCATTCAGGACCAAGACTACTCAGGAACTTAGTATTCACTGCAATTCTTGGCATGATGATGTTGTGTTTATCCAAATCATTGATGATGTCTGAAAAATGATGATGATAGGACTCTAGTGTCTCTCCAGGTTCAATCATGAAGTGTTCATAAGCCAAGTAAATTTTGGATTCCAAATCCTCCTGATTGAGTACCGATCCTTCCATAAGAAGACGAATATGATCCCACATTTTCTGTGCAGTCTTTTGAGCATTAACACTACGAAGAATTGGGTTTGGTAATCCTAAGAGGATATATTCCATTGCAAGTTCATCTGCTTCATAGTGGAGAAGTTCTTGAGGATTCAAGTCTGTAACAGTAGCAATGTTCGTTTGTTCATCTCTTGGTGGAATGGCATTTGGATCTCCGGGTACAATGACAGTAGGCATCTCAAATGGACCTTCCAAGATAACCTTCTTTAAGAACTTTCCATGTGGCTTATTCAGATCACAAAATCTAAAGAACCTTATCACCCATTGATTGTAGTTTCCTGGAGTGAGCATTGGAGGTCTATCAAGTGATCCAGCTTCATGAATTGATTGTTGGCTGCTTAAAGCTTCACACATCTTTGCAAACCAAGTGGGTTCCTTCATAGTGTTCCTTGATGGATGTTGATTGAAGTCATTTGTGTAGGGTTGAACTTGAAGACTTGGCGGTGGTTGAACCATTTGTGGTGGAGGAATTGCACCAAGTTGTGGAGTATGTTGTTGATTAAATTGTTGTTGATAAATTGCTTGTTGTTGATTCCATTGTTGATGTTGTGGACTTAGTTGTTGTTGTCGTTGAGGATAAGTGTAAGGGAAATAGTTAGAGTATGGTGGTTGAGACATGTTGAAAACTTGTGTTGGTAAAAATGGATCTTTGTAGTCGAATGAACCTTTGATGAAGAAGTATCCTTAGGCGTAGAAATTACAATAGCCAAGTAGCACTTATGCGTAAAAACACCAAAGTTACGCGTAACAATAAGAAGTTACACGTAGATTTAGCTTACGCGTAAGTATGGAAAAGATGCTAAAGTTATGCGTAGACAAAAGTTAGGCGTAGAAAGTTAGGCGTAGGATTATCTTATGCGTAAGACAGGGCTTAGGCGTAAGAAAAATCTTATGCGTAGGATTTCTACGCGTAAGCTTATACTTATGCGTAATTTTAAGGTTTTATCCCAAGTGATCTTTTACACTTCACAGTGCAAAAGATATCCAAAGTCGACGTATTTTCAGGCTTATCCAAGCAAGAAAACACGGAGTAAACCACGAAAACGAAGATCAAACCAAGGAAATACTTACGCGTAGTTTTAGGGTTTCACTGCGCGTAGGTCTACTCGTAAATTTGATTATGCTCAAAGATGTTTCTAAACCAGTTTTTGTGTGATGAAATAGCTTCAAGATCACCAAATAACACAAGAGTGTGAGATTTGATGAACCAAACCTTCTAAAACAGTTACGCGTAGAACTATACCCACGAATAAAAACTAGCTCAAAAACAATGATCCACGCATAAAGTTCCAAACTTTTTGCCAAAAACAAGTATTTTAACACCTTAAAACGTTGAAAGTACAAGAATCTTGGATTAAAAAGTGTAAAAAACAAGTTTTTAAGTGAAGCAAAGAATACGTTATCTTTACGCGTAAGACCCAAAACCAAAATCTTCAAAACAAAGGTGTGCACCCAACTATTTGGCGATTGATACCACTGTTAGGTCACTAGTTTTACAAACACAAGTAATATAGAAAGAGATAAGGCGATTGAACAAGTAAACAAACACACACACTCGTTATACTAATACCGGTTACGCGTAAGATGTATGTGAAAGAAAAACTTGAACAACCAACCTTCAAATGAAGGTTTACAAGAGTATTTATAGGAGGAAAGCTAGGGCAACACTCCTAGTTTCCATCCTTTCCTTAATGGGCTTGGGCCTAAGCTCATGGGCCTTCTACATAAGCTTAAGGCTAAAAACAAACATAAAGGCCATAATAAAGCTAACTATTACATATTAATTACTAACACTTGATTATGGTTTAGGAGTGATTCCAACAAAAGGATTGGGTATATGACCCCAATATAGATTAACAACACAAAGTAAATGTTTCCGTATGTGAACTTCATCGTAGGGAACACAAGTGCGATGAGTGTTAGGGCGATGAGCACGAGTGCGATGTAAACCATGTTGATGACGGATCTTCTTGATTTCGATTGAGATGGAATGAGGAAGAAGATGAAGTTTTTGAATGAGAGGAAATTTTTGAAATTGGAATATTTGAAAAAGTGAGGGTTTGATAAAGTGGTCGACGGTGGGAGTTTTTATGGGGAAGGAGGAATTTTTGAAATTCGTGTTTTGTTTTATTAGATTAAAAGAAACAAAACATAAGTTTTATATACCACGACTTTATATGAGAAATAAAACACGTATGTGAGAAAAAGGCTTCCTAATGAAGCTTCAAGTAAAACATGTAATTTCCACAAAAGATAATCATATAAATACCTAACTAGGTATACTTAATTATCAAGCAAAGTAAAAAGAAAATCATACCTTTAGGGCACTTAGGACTGTCTTTACAAATGACACAGCAAATGTCACTTAGAATATTCCCGCTCCTTTGCGTTTAAGATACCTTCTTAAGGAAGGTATTCTTGTTACCAAGCGACTCCTAAAGCTTGGTGGGTATGAGCTTTGACTAATCAACTTGACAAGGAAGATTAGTGCAATTAAATAAAAAAAATAAATAAGAAAAATGTTGTTATCAAATCAACATCCAAACATATAGTTTTAAAAGACATGGTGTTTGTTTTATGAAAAACCTTCTTTGTAGTTTTCAATTAACCATGGATCGTATCAAGTTTTTAAAGTACAATATACTTCAAGAAACTTGGTAACGAAGCTCTGATACCAATTGTGGAAAACTAGAAGGGGGGTTGAATAGTTTTACCAATTAAAACTTCCTTTTAAACTATTTAGATCGACTTATGTCAATCTATTTGGTTGTGTGTGTTGGATGTTGATAAACAAGCATATTAAGATATGTAATGAAAAGATAAGAGTAAGAAGCACAAAACCATAACGCGAGTATTTATAGTGGTTCGGCTACAAGGACACCTACCTTGCCCTACTCCACTCCCCGAGTCACCTACTCGAGAGTTCGTAAACACTACACCAATCTCCTTATGGCGGAGAAGCCTTCACAACGTCGCTTAACCTTTTTCCGGTACAAAGTTAAATACCGAGTTCTTTCACACCAAGGCGAACCACACCTACACAACGTCGCCTACCCTTTATACGGTACTAGGCTAACCACCGAGTTCTTTCACACCTTAGGTGAACTACACCTTCACAACGTCGCCTACCCTTTATTAGGTACTAGGCTAAGCACCTAGTTCCATTGAAATGGAGGAACTACTACCACACTACACCAAAGACTAATCCCAAAGGAGATCTATTCCTTTACAACATCATCAAGGACATCAATATCCTTGGATCTAATGCTAGTCTATCTAGTACATTGAAACACACCATATCGAATGTACATCTAAGGCACCTTTCACTAATGCCTTTGACTAGATCTACAAGACACCTTTCACTAATGTCTTGTGTCTTTACTTCGAAGCACCTTTCACTAATGCTTCAAGTCTTGACTTCTAATCACCTTTCACTAATGCTTCTTGTTTGACCTCTAAGCACCTACCACAAGTGCTTATCCTATAGACGATAGATACCCTTCACTAATATCTTCGTCTTGACACTTGAGACATCTTTCACTAATGTATTCAACACTACACTTCTTTGAAGAAAGAAAGAGATCATCAACAAGAGGACTTTAGTAGCCTTGATGATGAGGAAGCTTGGCAACTCATGGACTTGAGCTTGCTTGACTTCAAAGATGGTGATCTTGCCTTTAAGAGGAACCTAATAGATCACACAAAAACAAGACTACAAACATAGATCTCTTGGATCTAAGGTTAGTGAGATTTAACTCAGGGGAGAAAGTGTGTTAGAAAGGGGTGAGAAATAATGAAGAAATAGCTCACTATTTATAGAGGAAAAATCCTACTGTTTCCTCAGATCCCATGGATCCCTTCCACTTGGGATCCGGCTAGCACAAAGCCAGGGATCCGTGGAACGCTCCTCTTTGCCCATGGCTATTTTGGTTATGGGTCATGGGTCATGGGTTGAACCATGGATCTTTGGCTAGATACAATGTATATTTAAGTGCAATGCACTTAGTCACTTGGGTATGGGTTGATCCATGGGTTATGGATATTATCCATGTATGATATAAGCACTATGTCATGCAATGGGTTATGGGTCAAGATCCATGGGTTATGGGCTTTGGGTTGTACCCAACTACATTCAATGTATTTGCCCAATGGGTTGTGATACTTAAGTTTCTACCCATTTATAATACCCAATATACTACATAATAGTTATGTGTATATTTTACCCAAATATGTAAACACTAGTTGTTGTACATATGTATTACTAAATCATAAAATCACTTATACATGTTTTAGTGTTTTATGTGAAAATGTGAATATGTTAGAAACTATTAGTTCAAACCATTTACGTATTTTATTTGTTTCGTTAACATGATTTTACGTTTGTTATCGACAAAACATTAGAAGATCGTAAAATATAAATAAACGTTTTTACGGCTTATTTGTATTAACATGGCCTTTTGTAACATTTAGTCACACAAAACATGTTTCTTTTGGGTATTTAGTCACATACAATTAAGCATATAGTGGCCAAAAGTGTTAATAAGTTTGACCATATTGTGTTTAAAGTGAAGAAATGTGTGTTTTGTGTGACTATTGTTCATCCAATAGCCACATGAATTTTTTTGTTTTTGTGGCCTTTTGTAATATTTAGTCACACAACGAATTAAGCAAACAGTTACCAAAAGTGTTAATAATTGTGACTATATGCATCTTTTAGTCACATATAATAAATCAATATATATCAAAACATATACAAATACAATAAAATTAAAATGTATATAAAATTGTAATGTCGTACATAATAAAATTCTCAATATTTTAATGACTTCTGACTCTTGGTCTTCTTAGCTTCCTTATGCGTGACATCACTAGAGACGTAGCGCTTCGTTGGTAATTTAGGTGCAGTTTTGTTCTCACCAATTATTTGTATGGTACTTGGTGGTGTTGCCTGTAGGAAACAAAAGCCGGGTGTATCAAACACTGAATAAATATGAAGAATGATATATGTAGGTTTATAAAACACATGGAAGTATGTACCTTTTCATCGAAAACCACTTGATTCTTTGGCCATGCATAAAAACCACCTACTGCATCCTTAACTGTTTTGAAACCGTTACTTCCTACATCCGGTATGTGAATACAATTAAGCCGTAAAAACGTTTATTTATATTTTACGATCTTCTAATGTTTTGTCGATAACAAACGTAAAATCATTTTAACGAAACAAATAAAATACGTAAATGTTTTGAGCCAATAGTTTACTAACACACTTACGTTTTCACATAAAACACTAAATAAGTAATAGTTATTTTATGATTTAGTAATACATATGTACAACAACTAGTGTTTACATATTGGGTAGATATATACATAATTAGTATGTATTATAATGGGTAACATAATGGGTAGAAGTTTAAGTATTTGACCCATTGACCAAATACATTGAATGCAGTTGGGTATAACCCAAAGTCCATGACCCATACCCATGGAGCATAACCCATAACCCATTGCATGACATCACGCATAAGTCATAATGGGTATTATCCATGATCCATGGAGCTAACCCATGACACATGGACTAGATACATTGCATCTAGTAGATACATTGTATCTATTTGGATACCCATGGTCCAAAGTCTAGGACCCATGACCCATAACCCATGACCCATGACCCAAAACCCATGGGCAAAAAGGAGCGTCCCACGGTTCCCCCAGTTTACACTAGACGGATCCCCCAAGCAAGGGATCCGTGGAACAGTAAACTATTTTCTTCTATAAATAGTGAGCCATTTCTTCATTTTGGGTTGTCACTCCCACACATACTTTCTCCTAGTATTGTAAACCTTCTAACCTCAGATCCTAACTATCTCTTTATGTAGTTTGTGTTTTGTTTTTGTGTGATTCTCTAGGTTCCTGTTAAAGGCGAGATCACCACCTCTTGTATTCGAGCAAGCTCAAGTTCATGAGTTACCATGCTTCGTCATCATCAAGACTACTGAGGTTCTCTTATTGATAGTTCTTTCTTCCTCCATAGAAGTGTTGTGTCGAAAGCATTAGTGAAGGATGCCGAAAGAGTCAAGACGTAGGCATTAGTGAAAGGTACTTAACGTCCATGTCAAAGGCATCACTGAAGGATACCAAAAGAGTAAAGACAAAGACATTAGTGAAAGGTGTCGAACGTCCGTGTCAAAGGCATTAGTAAAGAATGCCAAGGGTTTACAATCGATAAGGTGTATCGAAGTATAAATAGAGATAGGGTGTATCCAAGGATATTGATATCCTTGATGATGTTGTAATAAGGAGTGGGTCTCCTTTTGGGATAGGTATTGTGTAGTGTTGGGTAGTAGTTCCTCTTTTGTAATGGAACTCGATATCTAGCCTTGTACCGGATAAAGTGTAGGCGACGTTGTGATAGGTGTGGTTCTACCTTGTGGAAGAACCCGGTGTCTAGCCTAGTACCGGAAAAAGAGTAGGCAACGTTGTGAAGGTTTCTCCGCCATAAGGAGTTGTGTCATGTAGTGATTACGAACTCTCGAGTAGGTGACTCGGGGAGTGAAGTAGGGCAAGGAAGGTGTCCTTGTAGCCGAACCACTATAAACACTCGTTTCGTAGTTATGTGTTTCTTACTCTTTATCTTTACATCATACATATACATATCTATCTATCAATGTCCAACATACACATCTAAATAGATTGAAAAAAGTTGATCTAAATATTTTAAAACGAAGTTTTAAAGGAGAAAACTATTCAACCCCCCTTCTAGTTTTCCACAATTGGCATCAGAGCTTTGTTACCAAGTTTCTTAAGAGTATATTGTACTTTTAGAAACTTAACACGATCTATGTATGTTTGAAAACTACAAGGAAGGAACTTCCTTAAAAACAAAAGGTCACGTTTTAAAAATCATCATATTTTATAATGTTGGACAATGATAGAACGTTCTAATATTTTCCTTGTTAAGAATTCTCCGTACTTGGATTTGGGCATCCTAAGAAGATCATGAAGAATTTCTCTCTAAATACTTCTTTCCTTAAAAAGAATATTTAACAAAGGTATGATCTTTAATAAATTACAAATAATTTTTTTTTGCTTTCTAGATAAATTAATAAGGTCATCCTTTTTAATCATGATTAAGTTTTAGTAGTATCTTTACGCTCTCTTAATAATCACTAAAGTAGTTATCTATATTGAACTCATCATCAAGAATAGTATTCAACGTTGATCTCTATAGACAAAACTACAAACTAGTGATAATGATATCTCGGCTATTCGAGAGCCTTGATCATCACTCCTCACATAAGGATTATTTACATTTCATCTAGGTCAATAAGTATCCATGTGAAATTTCTTACATTATGATAAAATGGGATTTTATCATAATCTTTGAAAACTTCCCAAAGAATTATGATTTATTCATAAAAAGGGAACCTCGTCAAATAAGACTAGTATAACCCGTTAAAACCCCAAACCATAAGTTATAGAGCATTAACATCGACCCTTGGCAATTTAGAACTCCCAAACCAAAATTATCAAGGATCACTTAAGCTGTCAAATTGCTGATATGCCGGATCCCTGAGCTTGAACTAGCCGGATCCCTCATACAAAGGATCTGTGGGATCCGTGCAACAGAAGACAGCATAAATAAGAAATAATCAATGAAGTTCCACTACCCACTTTACTCTATCAAGACTCACGAACATAAGCCTAGTTACTGTTCACAGGAGCAAATTGATCATCTTCTTCAAGCCAAAAAATCTCATGTGTAAGTATAATCTTCACTACATTATTATTTCCATTCTTTGATTCCTAGGATTACAATTTTCATCTTTAGAAGTTGAGCTCAAATGGGTTTGTCACAATTTGTTACCACATTGTTTTCTAAAATAATCTAAATCAAAGAATTAACATTGTTAATACAAATTAAACTCATTCCTTGAAATCAATGAAGATGTTTTGAGCAAAATTGTGATCAATCCCATTAGGTTACTATTCACACAACTAACACCACATTGTGGTTTTGTTGTATAGGAACAATCATGCCTAGCAACCGCTAACAAGATTACCATGATACCGCTCACTACATCCCAATGTACCATCGTAAGGAAGGTCTAAGCCCGGAGGATAGGAAAGCCTTCAAGATGCTAGAAAAGAGGTTCTTCCATGAAGTCCATGTGGTTGAACCATCATTCCTCGCAAACACCAACATTTGACAAGTCTTTGGAGGAATTAACTTTGAGTGCCTCTTGGACATTAACGAGCAAATTTTTCCGGTGTTCGTGCTTGAATTTTACAAGATAGTGAGAATCGTTAGGAATGAAGACGGGACCATCTCAATAGCTTTCATCATCAATGAGCATGAGTACATCCTCTCTCTTGTAGAATTTGGAAGGATACTCTGTGTCCCATATCAAGGAGTGTGTATGTATTCCAACGAAGGGTCTTTGGCGGAGCTACATGACATGGTAGATCATCATGAAGCATACTTCACGGGCATCCTGGAAGAAACCACGGTAAGGGATACCATCTTCATGGAAAGAGCATCTCCATCAAGGGTCACGAGAAACTCCAAGGTGATCTATAGGGATCCATTTCAAATAGAGCCTTCAGAAATGTTCCCGTTGTACAAGAAATGGGAACTTGTGGTAAGGAGAATGTTCTTTGCTTGGGAGGGAACAAAGATCATCCCAATGCGTGCTTGAGCTTCATGATTTATTGTCTTGTGACCGAAACTCACTTCAACCTCGCTTATTACATGGTAAAAAGAATGGCGAGTGTGAAAAGCATGCACAAGATGGTACTCCCTTATGCAATGCTCCTGACCCATCTAGCAAACTTTATCTTTGCTCTAGATCCTTCTCCTTATTCCTTTGACCATAGTTTTTGCAACAAGGTCATGGTGCCGCTATCCGATGGAAAGACTACAAGGATCATGGTGGATGGGAAGAGACCTCACCCACCAACGGATTCATCAGATGAAAGGGAAATACAAAGAGAAGGAGAAGGAAGTAGCAACCCCTTGGCAACACCGATCTCGACCCTTTAGATTACATCAATAAAATGCCAGATATTCCAAGCCCATCACAAGAGTGGCAACAAACTAAAGGGATACTCAATTGTTTTGCTAACTTCTTGAAGAAGAAGAAGTAGAGATGGTGGGATGAAGAATGAAGGGGGTGAAAATGGAGATGAAGACGGGAGTGAAATGGAAGGAGGTGTGGATGAAAGGTAAGGTCATAGAACCTTAATTTGTGAAAAAAAATTCTAAAACAATGGTCTGTAAACATCTTAACAATATTTATGTAGATTAGAATGTAGCTTGTAGGAATTTCCATGATTTGGCATTAGGAACTTTAACTTAGGAACTAGTAAAATGAGATTTTACGACGACTTGATCCTATTCAAGTAGTCGTTATTAGTCACTTTTAATTACCTTTTAGTTCTCCCCACTTGCTATGCGTTATACTTGTTGTTTGGATGTGTTTACTGATTGTAGAAATGATTAGGATAAGCATTTGCTAAGAGTGCAAAAAATTGCACAATTGCTGAGAAGCTACTCGTCAGTAGTAGCCGGATCCCTGGGCTATAACTAGCCGGATCCCTCAGATGAGGGAACCGTAGGATCTGGGCAAACATATACCAGATACAGATCATTTTACATCAAACTTGTTCCCTAGATCACATCATTCTAGCTAAACACGATTCTTTAAGACTACTTAAGTCTTCCTCAAGCTCAGTAGGTCTCACACTCACCCATAGCTAACTTAGGATCAAATTCAAAGTTCTTTTGATTTATCAACTCACCATAACTCACCATATTTCCGATCCAATGCTCACACATTGTTCCTCACATCTCAAAACACTTAGCTTGATATTTCTCTCAATTTTAGCAAATTGATTTTAGTCATCCTTACCTTAAAATAGGCTTAAAACTTGTTTTGCATTTCTTGTTATTTTTTAGGAATTTTTCAAATTTCTCTTAATTCATCATCTGATCTTTAGGATCAATTTCCAACATTTGTCATACTCAACTCAATGAGTATCATCCTTAAACATTTATTTACACTATCAAAAAATCCACTTTCCTACCCCAATACCATCATTAAGTATCCTCACTCCTTGTGGTTGGACATTTAAGTCACCTATCACTTAAGACATCTAAGGAAAGTCAAACCCTCAAGATTTATAGGCACTAGAACTTACAAGAGCATAATCACTTCACCATATTTCTGTTTGAAAGACGGATCCCTGGTTTATAACCAGACGGATCCCTAGTAAGAGGGATCCGTGGGATCCGTGTCTACAGAGAGCTTCTAATCAGCTTTTCTTTCAAACTTCAAACCATATTTGGTAATTGAAACACTTTTGCTTACCATTTAATGATTCCCTAGAGCTGAACAACACCATAGTTGACCTTGGTGCATGCCAAATTTTCTTAGTGGACATGAATTTAAATCATTAATTCAAATTCATCTTTTATAAACCAAACACTCTTAAGAGCTTAAGTCACCATTCTTACAATAATCCTAAAAATCAGTAGTTGAAGACTCCTACTACATCCTCAACTTCACTATGACTAAAGCGTCTAGCAAGAATTCTTCAACCAAAGGTTCATCCAAAAGGAATTCTCATATGGTCCATGAGATATCATCCACCGAGTCATCACCCGTAAGAAGTCCAAATGTTAGAATCCCACCTCAACAATCTCAATCAACAATAGCCAAAAGAACCGCAAGAATTAGTACTAGAACTTTCGAGTTAGGAAAGGCTTCATCAAGCTCTAAACCAAATGCGCCTAGTTCTAGTAAAACGCCCAAGCCTTCATTTCTAGAACATAGACTACATTCCTTTACCAAACCTCTTTCTCATCCAAATCTCTACTCATTAAAGCACTCACCACCGATAACTTCCCACTCACCAACCTTCTCGTTAAATAAGAAACCACCTACATCACCACATAGTCCACCTTTGGAGACAAGGAACCACCAAGGACCTAATCATATAGAGGACTTTCCATTACCACCACCTTCACCCTTAGTAGAACCTCATTCTACATTGCTCAATGTACCTCCACCATCATTTGTGGAGCCTCCTCAAAACAATCAATCTCCTCCGGTCCCTAGTCATGACAATAATTGCTCTAACTGTCAAATCACCCTAGGACTTGTTCAAGAAGTACGAAATGAGTTACATTTCATGTTTAATCATCTTCTTGAATGATTGGACCAAATCAACAAGTCTACTCATCCTTAGATTCAAGCACATTGATGATTTTTTAAGTTTTTGGTTACTTATTAGAATTAGTAGAAAATGTATTACATGGTTAAATCATTCTCTTAGTTTTACTGATTTGTATATCATCTCTTGCATTTTTTATTGAATGAAATTACATGCTTTATGCCATTTTGTCTTCAGTATATGTTTGGTGCCTTATTACATATCTCATTTTGATGTTGGCACCATTTGTTCACATCACCATTGCTGTCTTAAACTTTCAGACAGGCGGATCCCTCTGTTTTTCCTAGGCGGATCCCTCCAAGGAGGGAACCGTGGGATCCGTGAAACAGAAGACCTGTTTTCTACTAACTTGAGTCTTATTTGCAAGAAATTATGCACTATACACTTGTTTTATAACATTTGTTTTGTAGATTTTTAATATACACATGAAGACTTTGACACCCTAAGCTACGAGGAGTTTCGTGTCAAAGCGATACATTGCAAAATCATTTGCAATATATTTTAGGATTACGTTACATGACGTCCCTTTGCAAAGTCGCAATCATCAAGGGGGAGCATATTCGTCACAAAGACGAAACCATTTGCAAACATAGTTGCAATGCACTAGTTTAGTATTTCTTCCTACTTGACGCCCTCACAAAGTGATGGACTCGTCAAGGGGGAGCTAAGACGAGAATACTTCCCGTCACTTGCTCTCTATATTTTTTTATTTGTCTTTCTTCTTTTTATATGTTTTTCTTAAAACAATGTGTTAGTTTCTTTTCGACGCTCTTTTTGTTTCGACAAAAAGGGGGAGAAGAGAGTAAAAACTCCAATTAAAACTTTTACGAATTTTAGTTTTTCCTTAAAATAATTTTATGTTTTGTCATCAACAAAAAGGGGGAGATTGTTAATACAATTAAGCCGTAAAAATGTTTATTTATATTTTACGATTCTCTAATGTTTTGTCGATAACAAACGTAAAATCATTTTAACGAAACAAATCAAATACGTAAATGTTTTGAGCCAATAGTTTACTCACACACTTACGTTTTCTCATAAAACACTAAACAAGTAATAGTGATTTTATGATTTAGTAATACATATGTACAACAACTAGTGTTTATATATTGGGTAGATATATACATAATTAGTATGTATTATAATGGGTAATATAATGGGTAGAAGTTTAAGTATTTGACGCATTGACCAAATACATTGAATGTAGTTGGGTATAACCCAAAGTCCATGACCCATACCCATGGAGCAAAACCCATAACCCATTGCATGACATCATGCATAAGTCATAATGAGTAGTATTCATGATCCATGGAGCTAACCCATGACCCATGGACTAGATGCATTGCATCTAGTAGATACATAGTATCTACTTGCATACCCATGGTCCAAAGTCTAGGACCCATGACCCATAACCATGACCCATGACCCAAAACCTATTGCAAAGAGGAGCGTCCCACGGTTCCCCCAGTTTACACTGGAGGGATCCCTCAAGCAAGGGATCCGTGGGATCCGTGGAATAGTAAACTATTTTCTTCTATAAATAGTGAGCCATTTCTTCATTTTGGGTTGTCACTCCCATACATACTTTCTCCTAGTATTGTAAACCTTCTAACCTCAAATCCTAAGGATCTCTCTATGTAGTTTGTGTTTTGTTTTTGTGTGATTCTCTAGGTTCCTCTTAAAGGCGAGATCACCACCTCTTGAATTTGATCAAGCTCAAGTTCATGAGTTGCCATGCTTCGTCATCATCTAGACTACTGAGGTTCTCTTGTTGATAGTTATTTCTTCCTCCATAGAAGTGTTGTGTCGAAGGCATTAGTGAAGGATGCCGAAAGAGTCAAAATGTAGGCATTTGTGAAAGGTGCTTAACGTCTGTGTGAAAGGAATTAGTTAAGGATGCCAAAAGATTCAAGACAAAGACATTAATGAAAGGTGTCGAACGTCTATTTCAAAGGCATTAGTGAAGAATGCCAAGGGTGTACAATCGATAAGGTGTATCGAAGTACAAATAGAGATAGGGTGTATCCAAGGATATTGATATCCTTGATGATGTTGTAATAAGGAGTGGGTCTCCTTTTGGGATAGGTATTGTGTAGTGTTGGGTAGTAGTTCCTCCTTTGTAATGGAACTCGGTATTTAGCCTTGTACCGGATAAAGTGTAGGCGACGTTGTGATAGGTGTGGTTCTACCTTGTGGAAGAACCCGGTGTCTAGCCTAGTATCGAAAAAAGAATAGGCGGCGTTGTGAAGGCTTCTCCGCCATAAGAAGTTGTGTAGTGTAGTGATTACGAACTCTCGAGTAGGTGACTCGGGGAGTGGAGTAGGGCAAGCAAGGTGTCCTTGTAGCCGAACTACAAACACTCGTGTCGTGGTTATGTGTTTCTTACTCTTTATCTTTACATTACACATATACATATCTTTCTATCAATGTCCAACATACACATCTAAATAGATTGACAAAAGCTGATCTAAATATTTTAAAACGAAGTTTTAAAGGAGAAAACTATTCAACCCCCTTCTAGTTTTCCACACGGTATGCATGCTGCATCCACTAAAGATTTGTCAATAGACACTCTGTAGCAATCCTTTGGGAGTGGTTTGTTATGAAGCATTTGTTTTCCATCAGTTTTGTACGCGGTTCCCAACACAATAAAACTTGATTTCTTTGAGTGCCACAGTCTGCACTTAATTGCCTAAAAAATTAATTTGTTGCATGTATATATGTATCAGAAATTAATTAAACTAAAGAACATATAAAAATGGTTAAATACATACTTCTGGTAGTACTATTAATGGAGACTCATGTTCTTGTGATTGGGAATCTTAACGTGAAGAATCCTTTTGTTTTAATCTAGTCGGTTTCTTAGATACGACATATTTAACAGTTTCCTATATATATAAAACACGGTAAATAAGACATGTATGTAGAATTCAAAAATCCCAGGGGGATGATTTATTACTTATACTTATTTTCATTTCCTTTTCCAAAGTTGCAAGTCCATTAGACTTCTGAATGCTCGCAGCTTTCTCACATCCAGCAACACGTGTTCCGGCATCCTCATCAGCACTACTATTTATAAGATTAATGTTCACCGGAGACACCTGAAATATAAATTGTTTAAGAAGACTGCAGCAGTATTTAAAAGGGTAAAAAAAGGATGGAATGTTACTTTATTATGTCAAGAAATAAGTTCAACTTAAGGCTGAATGGATTCTATTGTTATAAGGAGGAGTCTTTGGATCATGGATTCTATTGGTAATATAAATTCACATTTGTTACCCAAAAAAAAGCAAAATAAAATATGTCTTACATCCATTGGTGTCAATGGAGTTGACGTTGGCTGCAACTGCCCCCTTTGTGCAGCTAATTGATTCATCAAATCCTGGATTACCGCCTCTTTTTCTTGACTTTGGCGTCTCTCATTATCAAGTTCACTTTGAAGTAACACCACTCTTTCATCAGATGCTTGTCTGATTCGAGGCAGATCAAAATACCTCTTGTAGGTTACTCCACCTCCCACTCCTCTTGCATATCCTCCCTTTTCCTTACCTAATACAACTGTCATGGCATCAGTGCCATGATCAACCTTCAAGGTTTTTTGTTTGATCTTGTCCTCCGTCTCTTTCTGCACACACAATATGGGAAATAGGTTATTTAATTCTACCAGTATTAACTTATAACTAACACTATTAACTTATAACTAACAGTTTTAACTAATACACTAGCAGTATTAACTTATAACTAACAATAAACATAATAATAAAATGTACAATCAAACTTACAATTTTTTCTCCCACTGATCTGATATCATCATCGTGAAATCCTCCATCTTTATTCATCCTTCCTTTCAACCACAGCGTACCACGCGGTGGTTCTTCATCTGGTTCATTTTTAGAATTTAGAAAATCCAGTATTTAAAGAGTCGGTCACCTCAAGTATATGTATTTGTTAGAAAGCTAGTAGTCGTAGTCATTTAATGTTAGTAAGTAGTTTGTTATGTAACACCGTGGAGGATGGACGGGTCTTTACCCACTGTATGCCTGATCCACAGCCCGTAGGAGGTGTGTTTTGTAAGAACCTATAAATACCCTTTGCCTAGCAAGGCAAAGGGTTGGAGCTTCATAATATAATTTTTCTTTGTCTCACTAAGTTTTCAAAACTCTTCCACTTTCTCTCTCTAGAACCTAAACCATATGCCCCTTTTTGTTATGATATGATGTGTTTATGAAATCTAATATATTACAAATGGTATCAAGAGCCTTGGTTTGATCACTCATCTTTCATGTTCTTGGATTTCTAGTGGTTTTCATAAGGTTTTTGGGTTTTAATGAGTTTAGAGTAGTTTACATCATTTGGATCATTTTTATTGTTAAAATTTGGATTTTGATAGTACTTTTGTGTTTAGAATCATTATAAGTGTTTAGGTTGTGATTTGGAAGGCCTGAATCATCGTGGTTGGGTTGTTTTTGGATTGAAAAGTTGTGTTTTTGAATTTTTCTAGGAAGCGATTTGTGCCACGGTAAAAGTTTCATCTATGCAATTTGTCCCTGTTTGGATCGTTTGTTGAAGCGATTTGTCCTTTCCTTGAAGCGATTTGTCCCTTCTGTTGTTGCTTATTGAAGCTACTTGTCTTAGTTTGGTAGCGATTTGTCATTTTTTTTAGAGAAGCGATTTGTCTATTGAGACAAAACGACAAAAAGGACAAAGTAGTGGGTGTACTTGTGTACTATGCGATTTGTCAGCCTAAGCGATTTGTCTATGTTGCGATTTGATTGCTAAGCGATTTGTCGTTGAAGCGATTTGGTTGTCTAGGGCGCGATTTGTCTGAGTAGCGATTTGTCTGAGAAGCGATTTGTCTGGTGAGCGTTTTGTCTGAAAATCGATTTGTCAAGGGTGCGACTTGTCCAGTATGCGATTTGTCTTTTAAGACTTATTGTTTCCTCGTGTTACGATTTACGGTTTTCTCTTGATTTAGTAAAATCTCGTGAAAGAATCTATTTCCCGGTTTAATCAAAGAGTTGTGAAATCCCGTAGAATATGTAATCATGTCTACTATCACTTCTTCCGTTGCTGATGGTGTACAAGCTGCAGGATCTGACACTCGTCCTCCCATGCTGAACAGAACTGACTATGACTCTTGGGCTCAAAGAATCAGACTGTATTGGTTAGGAAAAGAAAATAGGGTTAACATACTTAAGTCAATTGATGAAGGACCATATCAAATTGAGACTACTAGGGATATCCTCGAAACTGATGTTGATGGTTCAGTGGTGTTGGGGTTAGATAGACCAAAGATGTATGATGAGCTTGATGATAAGGAGAAGAAGAGATACGATGCAGACATCAGGGCTTCTAACTTTATACTTCAGGGTTTACCTAAGGACATTTACAAGTTGATCAATCACAACACTGAAGCTAAAGCAGTATGGGACAATGTTAAGATGCTTCTCTCTGGTTCATAATTGACTAAAAAAGACAGGGAATCTCAGCTGTATGATGACTTTGAGAATTTTAAGATGAATCCAGGGGAAAGTGTTACTGAATATCATGTAAGATTCTACAAGCTTGTGAATGATATGAATCCCGAATGGCACAAGTTTGTCATTTTGATATTCCTTATGCAAGCTCTTCAAATGATTCAACTGCATTCTACAATGCTGGAAATGTAAGCTCTTCAAATGATTCAACTGCATTCTACACTAATGTGGGAATAACTTCCAAAGCATCTCAAGTCATACCTACTGGAAATGGTAATCACAAACTCATTCTGGATCCAGGGTATAAGCCTCCAGAATTAGACACATTCATGGAATAGCTTGTCAATCAACTGGCTTTAATGGTCAAGCAGAACTTGAACTTCACCCCACACACCAACAATCACCTTAGAACTGCATCCAATCTTCACCATCATGCTACGGTTAAAGACGGAAAGGTAGTGGTGGAAAATGTGCAAGGAAGACAGAATGCATACCTTCCACATAATGAGCAAGGGAATGTTGGTGCTGGATTTGGGAATGTTGGTGTTGGATATGGGAATGCTGGTGGTGGTGGTGGATATGTGGGTAATCAGAATCGTGGAAGGAACATGGCTCAGGGTCAAGTAAAGCCAATCGAGTGTTACAACTGTGGTGGAGAAGGTGACATCGCAAGGAATTGCACTCTTCCAAAACGTCCACAAAATGCAGAGTACTTCAGGGACAAGATGTTGCTGGTGAAAGCTCAAGACAGTGGAGCTGTGTTGAATGAGGAATAATTGCTATTCATTGCTGAGGGAAATGCCAGAACTTATGATGCTGATGTGGATGAACAACCAGTGCAGGGTATGGGTCAGAACAATCCCAATGCATTTCAAGTTGTAGACTGTGATGTATTCGATTCAGATGTTGATTATGAACCAACTGCCCAGACCATCTTCATGGCTAGCATCTCACCAATGGTCTCTCCAAGAGCTTCTTCACCAAAACAGGCCAATCCTTCCCGGGAATCTATCATCTCAGAGGTATTAAAACTATATGATGAGGTTGATGTGCAAAATATGCATGACAAAGTACAATCAACTGAAATTATTGAATCAGATATTGAAAATATGGGTAATAGCAATGTTGTCCCATATGATCAATATGTGAAGCAAGATGGAAGTGAATATGTACCAAGTAATGCATCTTTTGCAATCAATGATTACTATGTTTTTTATGAATACACTGCATGTGCCCCTGATGATTCCATAACCTATGAACTTAATGCCTATAAGGAACAATTTGCCATTTATGAACAGCGTGCTAAGTTTGAATTGACCACCCGTGAGCAGGAGATGGATAACCAAATACGTACAGTCATTAGAAAAAGTAACTTTAGGGAAGAAATTTTAAAATAAGAGTTAAAATTCTTACAAGAAAAGCTTACTAAAACTGCTAAGCAAAAGCAAGAACTTCAAGAAAATGTAAAAGTGCTTAAACAGGAATTTAATGCTAAGGAATCAAAACTTTTGAATGATTTTTCCAGCCTAAAAACTTTGAAAAACAAACTTGAAAACAAACTGTACATACAAGGGAACACCATTCAGACTGCTCATATGATCACTAAGCATAGACTCTTAAGCAATAAGCATAGTGTTCCCCTTGTAGAGGTACCCAATCCCGAGTATGGAAAAGTTTCTAGAGCTGCACAAAAGGTAGTCTATGATGGTAATGAGATTCTTAATCCTAGGCAAACACCATCATGTATAGGAAGCACTGATGAGGATAGAAAATTTGAAGAAGCCTTTAGGGTGAAAATGGCAAAGAAGTTAAATGATCCTAAGTGTACAAAGTATAATATAACGTTTAAACCCCATGATTACACTAAAGAAAACTGGATTTCCTTGAACATGTTTAAACCTCAAACTCAACTAACCCCTGAACAAGTTTTCTGGAAGAAAGATATAGATAAGCAAAAGGCAGATAATCTTGTTACAAAGAATTCCCCTTGTTGGAAATTGCCTCCAGCCACTGTGTATCCTCCAAATACACCAATGCATTTAGTGCCTAGAACTCTTCCCACTAATAACAAGACCTTAATCAACCTTTATGTAGTTTACCAACTATTTGTTGATTTTGAGAAAACGTGTAAGAAGAGAATCACCCCCACTGGGGTAACTGAAGGGGAAAGGGGTTTTGAACAAACTAAAGAATGCTATTTAACTAAGGTCATGCCTTTCTTTAAACAACTTAAAGAACAATTTGAGAGTCTTCAAAAGGGAATGGAAACAGAGATTAAAGAAATGAAAAAGATGTTTAATGATATGGAGTTTGAGGTCAGTATGAATGAACGTGAGCTTAAGAGTAGTGAGATTGAGATAAAGAATCTGCACATCATTAATGATAATTTGATCTCTCAATGTGTTGCTCAAGATATGTTCTACGCTGTTACAAATTATTCTATTACTGCGTCTCAATTTCATGAATTATCTGTTGCTTTGAAAGTATCCCATGATCATGTCGTTGAGCTTGAAAACAAAAATTCAAAACTAAATGTGAAAATAGAACATGATGATCATGATAATTTGGTAAAACATTTTTCTAAGCTGGAAGTTGAACATTTTGCTTTGCAATTAAAATATCAACGTCTCAAAGAAAATGTTAAAACCTCAAATGTCAAGACATCCTCGGATGCTCCTGAGTTTGATGCAGTTTTTGAAATAAGCAAATGTGATGAACAGATTCGAGCTCATTGTAACACGATCAAAAGATTGAAAACCCAAATTTCACAATTGAAGGGTGAAAAGAATAATGTGAATGGCTCCCAAATGCCTCTTTCTTTAGATTCTCAGAATTCTCAAAACTTTCATCTTCAAAACATCATTAATGTTTTACAACAAGAAAATGAGAGTTTTCTTGAAGAAAATGAAAAAGTTAAACAACATTTCAAAGAGTTATATGATTCAATGAAAGTCACTCGTGACAAGAACAATGAAAAAATAACATCTTTACAAAAGGAAATTGAGAATCTGAAAAGTCAGGTAAAAGGGAAAATGCCACTTGTCTGTGATGAGAATTTTGAATCAAAGGCATCTGCGGATTCTAAGTATGCTGTGACTGTAAAGTATATTCCCCCTCATCTTAGAAATAACGAACGTGTGTGTCAAGAATATTTTTCGTATCTTAAGGATAGTCTAGAATGCCTCCGTGAGATTATCGAAGAGGATAACATAAATAAACCACTTGATAGAGAAGTTAGGTATGCATGCTTATATGTCAAACGATCTCAGGAGCTTTTAGAATGTTTAAGAGCAACATGCCCTAAATTCTTTTGTACTTAAGATAAAGTCATTATGCCATGCTCTATGCCTAGTATTAAGCATGCGACTCTTGATATGCCTTATTCTATGCCTAAAGTTAAACATGTGAACTTTAATGTGTCTACTAGTACTTCAGATCCCAGCACTCTAGATCAGGAACGCAAAAAGTAGCAAAACCAACAAATGTTCCCATCATTCCCTCTACAGGAGTAATCAGTGACACTAAGGCAAGCGGGTCAAAACCTCCAGGCAATACAAAGCAAGATAGGACCTCTCAAGCTAAGAGTGATCAATGGAAGAAAGTAGAAGACCACCCTAGGAACAATAAGTTTGTGTTGAATAAGACGAATCATGTTGATTCTAGTATTAGATATAAGCGTACTGTAATTAATTTGAATTCTGCTACTACTTGCAAAACATGTAATGAGTGCTTGATTTCTGGTATTAATCATGAATGTGTTGTGAATGATTTGAGTAATGCTGTCAAATCTCTGGTAAAAAATGTTAACATTAGAAAACAGGATAAGAAGGTCAGAAAACCAAGGTGGAAGAGGGCTAGAAAACATTGGAAACCAACATGAATAAAATTTAGTAATGTAGGTTATCAATGGATACCTACAGGCCGTAAATTCAATATTAATGAGTTGTGCCCTAAATTATCTAGATCAATGCCCATTAGGAAATGGATGCCTACTGGTAGAACTATACCTTTAAGAAGTGAACATACTTTGAATAGATCTACTGTTACTACTAGCCCGACATCTACCTCTAATGATATCATTTTTTCTGCTTCTGATGTGGGTGTTCCAATCTCATTTACTAACCGTGGAACCCATTCTCGCATGGGGATCCCAATTGTCCAATCATCCATTCTTGTGTGTGTTCAACTGCAGGTCGTTCAAATCGTTCTGTGGTACCTGGACTCAGGCTGTTCCAAGCATATGACTGGAGATCGTTCGCGGCTCATGAACTTTGTGAGTAAATTTATCGGGACTGTTAGATTCGGGAACGACCATTTTGGGGAAATTATGGGTTATGGAGATTATGTGGTTGGTGATAGTGTAATTTCCCGGTTATATTATGTTGAAGGTCTTGGTCATAATTTCTTTTATGCCGGTCAATTCTGTGATTCTGATCTAGAAGTGGCCTTTAGAAAACATACTTGTTTCGTTAGAGAACTTGATGGTGTGGAACTTTTAAGAGCGACACGTGGAACAAACTTGTTCACCATTTCTATCGAAGACATGATGAAGTCCTCTCCAATCTGCTTGTTTTTAAAGGCTTCAAAAACAAAGTCATGGTTATGGCATCGTCGTCTCAATCACTTGAACTTAGGCACCATTAATGATCTTTCTAGAAAGGACCTCGTAAGAGGCTTGCCTAGATTAAAGTATGAAAAGGATCGTCTTTGTTCAGCATGCCAATTAGGAAAAACCAAGAAACATGCCCATAAACCCAAACCTGCAAACTCAGTTATGGAAGTTCTACATACTCTTCATATGGACCTATGCGGACCCATGAGAGTGCAAACGATAAATGGGAAGAAATATGTGTTAGTCGTTGTTGATGACTACTCTCGATTTACTTGGGTTAAGTTTTTTAGGACAAAGGATGAAACACCAGATGTCAGCATCAAACGTATCAAACAACTGCAGGTTTGACTTAACAAGACTGTTAGAATTATTCGAACGGACAATGGAACTGAGTTTGTTAACAAAGAACTAAGTCAGTTTTATGAAAGCATTGGAATCAGCCATCAAAGAAATGTTCCACGTACTCCTCAACATAACAGTGTAGTTGAAAGACGAAATCGAACTCTTGTGGAAGCTGCAAGAACTATGCTAATTTACTCAAAAGTTCCAATGTTTCTCTGGGCTGAAGCCATTGCCACTGCTTGCTATACCTGTAACATATTGGATTTCATAAACACATAACAAACAATAATATGGTCGAATTATTTAGAGGTTTTAGAGAGAGAAAGTCGGAGCCTTTCTAGAGAGAGAAAGTGAAAGAAAACATAGAAGGTTAGATTAAGATGAATGAAAGGTCCAACCTTCTACCTTGGGAGGTAGAGGGTATATATAGTTACAAACTAAACGTCCTCCTTCGGACTGTGGATCAGGCATACAGTGGGTAAAGACCCGTCCTTCCTCCACGGTGTTGCTATAAACTAAATAACTAACTAATAAAACAGTAAATAACGATATGTCTACGAGCTAACTTATGCTAGATTATATTTGGGGTGACCGCCTCTTCACTATGGAATTTCTAATTCCTAACAATCTCCCCCTAAGGGAGGTCACCCCATATTTTACATTTCGAATCCTAGCATTCTATTTAATCTTCAGTCTTGAGCTCGTAGACTTTAATTCTTCACTTTCGCAATCTTTGTGCTTTTGCAGTGATTCTTTAAAGTCTGATAACTTTGTACTTTAAGTGGAGGCCTTTATACTGATCCACATCATTGATGATCTTCGAGCTTTAATTGAGATCATCAGGCACAGTAAATCTCTGGATCACCCTTTATTGTGTTGCCATCATGTGAAGTTGTGACTTTCGGACCGACATGCTCACACATTCTGGATCATGACATCTTTCCATCAGAGTAGCGGAAGCTTTACTGGTTCATGATATTTGTAGCAGCGTAGCAGAAGCATAGTATAAAAAATATCAGAACCAGGTTATGTAGATATGCACCAGTCATGATTTCTTCAATTAAGTGTGGATGCTGTGAGCATGCGGCTTTGGATTGACCGCTCAATTCTGATCAGCTGCAACCGTCCAAATGTACCTGCAAACAACAGTTAGCAATAAAACACACGAAAGTGTCTTTGATCACTTTCGTTGAATTGAGGTACACGGCCCACGGTTCCCCGTTGATCAGTACAAGTACTGCCTGTGATCAGGTAGGATTCCTAAGAATCTCCTTGACAGGGTTTCGCAGCTGCTCTAGCCGTTCTCAAACCGGAACGTCTCAAAGAAGACAACACGGAGTGAGTGAACCAGCAAATTGAGATTCACTGATTGATGAAAAATGATTTGAAAAACAATCGCGTATTGCTTGAAGAAAGAGTTTTGCAATACGACGAAGGTTTTATGAGAAAGATCAATTTTCAAACAAAATACTTTTTGTATTAGAGAATGAGTACACATTCGACGTGCTAGTGAAAAGAAGAGATTCGCACATCGAACGGTTTTTCTAAAAGTATTTTTCAATCAGAGATACTTTTTGAATTTGAAAACATAAGTACACATTCGACGTGCTATAGAAAAGAAGGTTTGCACATCGAACGGTTTTTCCAAAAGTATTCGTCAATTCCATACCTGGACCAAGGTTGATTCAAGACTGAATCGCCCCATTGTTTCTATCCAGTTGTCACAAGTTTGATCTTACGAGAAGATCTCACATGTCACCCACCAAGAGCTTGTTTGATGTTGGCTCTAGAAGGATTTCCATCTTCATCGTGAATATTTTCATATCACTCGGATGTTCTGGCAATACCACAAGGATAATGCGTAGGACTCTTAATATATACTTACTTTCCACATTGTGTGAAAAAGCAAGTCTTCAAGAATTTAGTGTCCTAACGAGATATTGTGGATGATCTCTTGGCTCTAGACTCAATAGTGCACATTTGGTTCCTGTGTCAGAGACTAGGGAGAGGGTCTCCTTCTTCAATATCAACAATCTCTAAGAGAAAGTCGATAGATAATGTCGGTTCCCCGTGAGAATGAAACAAGCCCTTTTAAGAGGAACTTGAGTAGCTTGGGAAGTTGTAGTGCAGTGCATCACTGGGTCCATGATGTCTTGTCTTCAATACCAGTGTTACCTTAGTAACCACCAGTAGCATATGAAATGAACCCGGTTTCTGCCCTAAGGTTGAATTGATGGAGGGCTATTTCTTTTCACCCTTTTTCATATTCATTTCTTTTTCATTCTTCAACCCCTTCAGTGCTTACCGAGACTTCATAACTAGAACCTTGTTGGGTTTATTCCAGTACTAGCTCTGTCTCAGTCCGCACTCTTCCCAATTCTCATTTTTCTCCTTGTTTCATCATACCTAAGGACTCTACACTATCTAGTGGATTGTCCCTGGGTAGATCCCTCCGGCTCTGGCGGATCGTGGGAACGAATACCTAACCTAACCATCCTTATAACACCATGCATAAAATAAATTGGTCTGTCTTTTGGTATTGTTCATTCCTTCTCGAAACCAATTGAAAAATCATTTGGAAAAACAATCAAGGTACTTGTGATACGAGATCAAAGCATTTTGTACCCTAATAGTTTTGATCATTTAGAAAACCTCCCCCTCAACATGTGCATATGATTTAGAAATTGTTTAGCACAAGGAGGCAAGAGGACTTTGAAATATTTTCTTTGATCACAATTTTCATACGAAAAAGCCATTTGATTTTCTTGGTAAAATTCTCCCCCTCAATATGTGCATTAAGTATATTAAAACATTTTATCACATAGAGCCAAGAGTTCTTTTGAAGCACAACCACAATCACACAAGCCATTAAGAAACCATTTAAAACTCAATCAAGGTACTTTATGTTAAAACATAAAAGCATTTGCACCTCGATAGTTTCTTTTCTTTTAAAATGCTCCCCCTCAATATGTGCTTCAAGATTCGAAAGCGTTTAGCACATATGAGCGAGCAACGTGCACAATTAAATCAAAACGATCACCTTTTATCAAATTTCATTATTAAATCACAAATTCTCCCCCGATCAAAAATATCAAACCCTTTGAGATTTTGGATCCCAAGTGATTTAATTAGGTTTAGAAAACATGGGAGAAAATGTGGCCTTGTTTAAATACTCATCTGGTTTTTGGATAAATCCTCCTCCTCAACATGTGCAATTTGAAATTGTTTGGCACATGGAGGCAGGAGTGCCTTTGAAGGACTAAAACCAATTCCATAAAAACAGATTTGAGATTTAAATCACGATCTCTCCCTTGATCAAAAATATCAAACCATTTGAGACTTGTGATCCCATCTGATTTAAATTATTTAGAAAAATTTGGGGAAAGACGTGGCAAGATTCAATTTTGAAAGATGACAGATAAGGACCATTTTAAGACATTAAAGATTGTTAGTGTCAGGTATGATAGTTTTTAAGAAATCTTTTACGTAAAACAAAACAATTTCACAATCAAACAAGAACAGAAAATGCAGGGTTGAGAAGCTTCCGTTGTTGTTGCTGTAGGGTTGGAAGAAAAACCGTCTGCAAATGCAGTGAGACTTCTTTTTACGTTGCATTTTGAATGCCAACTGAGGTCAAATTAAGCTCCGTTTCTTCAATCACTTAGAAGAAAACCATCTGCTGATGCAGTGAGACCTCTTACGTTGCATTTATGCCAACTCTCCATTGAAGTCCAATTAAGCTCCGTTTCTTCATTTGTCAACCCAAGAAATAGTTACCCTTTCCTTTCGGCATCCAATCATCTTCAATTGTGGTATCCGGATCGGGAACATTCTTATACCCAATATACCTGCATACGTTAGTGAACACACATACAGATATATGGTCGTCGACATCACCCATAACAGCAATCGACTAATTAAAGTCAATTCAACATAACAATCAGATCATATAAGGCATGGGGTTTATGTGTTAATCAAACTCTAATCATCTAAACCTAACAATCATATCCTAAATTCCTAGTCCTTCGACACAGGCAAATATCATTTTTAATTAAGCACGTAGGATAATTAAGAAAGCTCGTTAGATGATATAGATTTGAAAACATTCTCCCCCTCAATCAATGACTCATTTTTTGAAACATTTTAAAAGCGCATAAGTCATTGATTGAGTTTGCAAATTAATACGAAAACTCTGATTCTGATTGATTTTAAGCAACTCATTTTCCACCATTTTTGAAAACACAACAAATATTTTTCTGAAGAATTTTAGACGGAAAAACATTTGTGTAGGAACAACAGTCTTTTTGACAACATGCTTTCCTTGTTTTGTTTTAGGATAAGTGCACGAAATATTTGTGAAAAACGTTTAAGCGTAGCACTTTCCTTCCTTATAAGAGCGGGTTGCTATCTGAAATGATAGCAAGCCATAGTTTAAGCGCGGGTTACAGTCTGAAATAACTGTAAGCCATTTTTAAAGCGCGGGTTACAGTTTGAAATAACTGTAAGCCATATTTTTTTGACATGTTTAGAAAAGAATATTTACACCTCCTGCTCGAACTTCATCTAAAGTCCCGTGCCATTATTGAATGACATTTCTAAGACCGTAGATGTTATCGATACCAGAAGACATGTCTTGGAAAACATATTTTTGGAGTTTTTCAAATTTTTTTTGATTTTTATGGGTTTTTGTAGGTTTTATATTTTTCTATTTTCTTTTTTTTCTTGGTTTTATATTTTTCTATTTTGTTTTGCTGGTTTTATATTTTTGTATTTTGGTTTTTGATAAATATATACAAAGATAGAGAAGATGATATAGTTAAAGAAGATGATGATACGAGTACCGAGATAAAGATATCGAGCAGCACGTCGTAGAAGATAGAAGTCATCAACTCTTAAACATTCACCACCAAAGCTTCCAGGGCTCTTGAATCGAAGAAAGAAATTGAACCATCTGAAAGTGAGACTTTGGCAGCTTCCCCCCAAACCGAAAATCCTATAGCTGAGCAGATTCGAAGCTCTATTTCAAGCTTGCCTTAGCCAGGTGCACAGAGAAGCACACCATTATCATCGAACTTGCTGCTCCTTTTAAGAATAATCATCGTGATTCATCGTTCGGGGTTATATCATCAAGAAGAACAGCAACGTATTATCCCACTCATAAATAATCTTCTCAAATTTCCATACCCACTGAAGTCTGAAGCGATCCATTCCAAAAGGTGTCAAGAGAACACTTCCCCCGTGTAGTTGAAAAGATGCAGTCCGTCTCTTAGACTAGAGCTCACGAACCCGAATACACATACCCGAAGACAAAGAAACTTATACCATCGAAGTAGCAGATTAAGTCCAATAGCCAAAGAATAACCCCGATGTATACTTTTCTCTCCCCCTGAAGAAAGTGTATGAAGCTCAAGAACCCGAAGTACCCGAATGCCCAAAGAGAGAATAACCGATAACATTGAAGAAGCATGCCGAATCACTGATTATCTCTGCGGGTGACAATCTCTTCGGATGTCAACTCCGGGATAAGTGATTATATCTCTGAATCACTGATTAAGCACTCAAGTGAAACAGCTAAGCATCCCCAATGTACACAATCTCTCTCCCCTGATCATTGCGATACCATCGAAATCACCACACACTAGTGTACCTCTTTTATCTTCAGAAACTAACTCTTGCATCTCTTCCCCCACGTCGTTGGAATAATAACACAAAAGCCTTCATGAGTAAAACCTTGAGTTTCTCTGCGGTCATGACATTTGTTTTACCGGGATATCTTCAATCACTTAGAAGAGTTAAGTTCATCAAGTTTACTCGTCATGAGTCAAACCTTGAGTTTCTCTGCGGTAATAACATTTGTCTTCCCGGGATATCTTCAATCACTTAGAAGAATTAAGTTCATCAAGTTTACTCGCTTTGTGTTTATATGTGAGTCTCCTTTCTCTTTGCTGGTTTTGACACTTCAGAATCAGCAACTCATTGTAAGCCCGTATACTAGAAATTTGTTGAGAAGAACACTTGAACTTTTGTGAGAATCAACTTGCTGAAGACTCTCTCTGACTATTTATATCAACCCTTCTGTAGACAATTTGAAGTGACAACTGAAGAAGATACCATACTTGAAACTGAAGTCAACTTCCCCACATTTGTATCTTAAGCTTGCACCTAATGATGGAAGAACGGTGTAGAGAATTTATGCTTCAAGCAAATCTCTAAGTACTCACTACCCAAACAAAGTATGAGACATTAACACCTCTTGCATTTATCCACATCGTCATATGCGTGTGACACTGAGTAAAACAAAGTAACTCCTAATAGTGATAGTTAACCAGGTCTTCAACCATCCACCTCGACTGCTGGTAACTAGATAAGCCAAGTCTTCAACTCAAATTCTTAAGCCCGAGCAAGTTATCAAATAAGAACACGCCTTTGTGAAAGTCAACTTCAATCTCAAATAAGTGATAAATGATTAACTCCGAAGTAATCACCTTGTGTCAAATGTCCAACAATAGTCAATATCAACGTCTCGAGGAGTCACTACTAAAGAAGATGAGCAAGTCTAATTGGGGATTAAATTCAACATATCACATTCCCCCAATTAGTGCTCTCCTCTAAACCGACAATCTGTATGATAAATGCTCAGATTAAGAAGAAGTCTTTAGGTAAATAAATGCAACACGTCTTTAGTCTTCTAACATGTAGCAGAATATGTAGAACTGACTGTAGACTCGACCTTCTTCAAGATTGTCCAGTTGGGGAATAGAAAGTTAACATCTTCAACTCACCAAACACAAGAACATCACCAAAAAGCATCCCAATCAACTTACATCTTGCAAATCCCCTTAACTAAAATCCCTCCCAATCAAACAAGAACAGAAAGATGTTCATCAAGGAAATCAGCAATCAGGCCGCAACGAACACACGAAATGGTAACACCAAGCAAACAATCACATCAAACAAGAACAGAAGGTTGTTCGGAATCATCATGTTGATGTGCACGTGAAGCATTAACTGGAAGCACTTTGTCAATAAACTCATATCAGCTTGTGAAGATGTCAACTAACGGCTCATAGAAGAGAAAAACTCCATGTGAAGATGACCCGATAAGAAGAGGCTCGGTTCTTACATGAGTTTAGAGCCGTATGACCATTTATATTCTCAAATATCAATCAACAATGCAAAAAATTCACACTTCTTCTCCCCCTCAAGAATTGCATACGGAGATGCCATTCTTGACTAAATAAGTGAAAATCATCCGAATGTTCTATTCACACTTCTCTCCCGCAAAATCAGCACATGATGTCGCCATCTTCATTATAATCGAGCGAGTGGAATGAGAAAACAATCAGTGGTAGCCCGGTTCACTTGATAACTGAAGCGCATGGAAAAAGTATGAAGCATGTTGATGAGAATGGTCATAATAAGAAGATTTCTCTTCTTCAGAAGATAAAGCGCACTGAAGCGTACACTTTTCTTTTCTTTAGGGAACGAGGCATGAACTGCTGTGTTCATACGTCATAAGAAGATTTCTCTTCTTCGGAAGATAATGCGCACTGAAACGTACACATTTCTTTTCTTTGGAGTACGAGGCCTGAACTGATGTGAACAGACGTCATAGCCGATTGAATATCAATGTTGAGTAACTAGAACCCGTGAATTATGAGATATCAATCCTTTTGTTATCCATACTTTAAGCCAGTCCATGTATTGAAGGATCGAAGTATCTGCAACTGAGTAAGGACTACCTGCACTAATATTACAAACTTGATTGCATATAATATGGTTAGTGACATCAGTATCCAAACCCTTTGGGGTTTCACGGTCAACATTGAGAATGCTATTGGTAAACATCTTTCCTGTAGGTATCCACCTAAGTCTAGCATCCTTAAAAATTCTACCAGATGGTATCCACTTATGGCAAGGTCTAGGATTGTTAGGCATCTTATGCATAGTGAGAGACTTATCCTTATTCCTAGTTTCCAAAGATTTAGCAGTTGGTAACCATCTAGGTGAGGCTTCTGGTTTCATTTGCTTCATTAGCACTGTGGATGACTTAGTGTGAATCCTAGACTTAACAGGTTGTACCATTGCATGAGCATTTACATTCTTCAGGGATTTTGTGAAACATTTATCATGATTAGCATTAAAGATACATTTCAGACACTTTGAGCAAACAGCTTGTTTGGATTCAGAAATAGATCTAGATTTCATAGAGTGATCTGCTATGGGAATAGCTTTAATCGAAACGCAACTACTCTTAGATGTACGCCAATCCCTAGTCTTTAGATTAGTGTTCCTAGGTAATGGTTTAGAACTACTAGCAGTGCCTTGAAATTTTGAAGAATTCATCATCCTAGGTCTTGCACCTAAAATTCCATCTTTACGATTATGTGCCTTCTTTCTAGCCATTTCAAGATAAGAGTTCTTATACAAGTCATTCATATCAATTTTCCTAGGCAAGTGAGGTGAAGTGACTGGTTTTGTCAAGACTTGTTTCGCTTCAACTTGGGAGGCAAACCGCGTTTTTGAAAATTTTGGTCGTTCAGATCTAAACGCATTCGGTTGTCTAATAACTGGTTTCCCCAAGTTTGATGGTTTTGAAAACTTAGTGTTCACACTATTCCCTGTTGTTTTTCTGAGCTCATTTTTTAAAGCAACAATAGCGAAACTCTTTTCCTGAAGTTGAGCTTTGAGATCATCAATTTTTGCTATCAAAGAGTTTGTTTCCATTGACTTAGTTCTAGCTTCTTTGACAGAGTCACTTAGTTCTATGTGATTCTTTCTCAAAGACTCATTTTCCTTTAGTAATTTGGCCACACAAACAGCTAATTCATCATTTCTCATTTGAATATCATCAATAGCATTAACATCAGAATTACTTGTAACCAAATTACTTTTCACATGCATACCAGAAATATGTTTCTTCAAATTGTTGATGGTTGATTCTTTGTCTTGAAGCTGAGCTTTCAAAGTGTTCATTTCAAAAGGTTCACGGAATTCAGGAAGTTCCAGATTTTTACATGGTTTGTTAATTTGGAAACTTTCTTCTTTACTTTGTATCGCAATTTCAAGTGAAATGCAATGTTTTTCAAGATTTGAGAATTTGTTTGAAAGTTCATCAAAAGCCTTTTTATCAACCTTATTGTTTGTTTTGAAACACTTAATCTCAGACTCAGCCTCAGTAACAGAACATTCATGAAAGTCATGTTCAGCATCATGATCAGTTTGTTTAAGTACTTTAGCAGATGCACTATGTTGAACAGTAACGGGTACCTCATTACATGACACCTGCTCAATTTCTGGTCTGATATCTGCATCCACATCATGTATAACAAGAGTCACTGGACCGCTGGATGTGTCAAGCTTATCAATCTCTGAGCCTCTGTATTCAGTGTCAACTGATCCATCATCTGGTGTTTTACCCGACTCATCATTATTTGTTGTCTCAGACATTCTGCATTCAGCAACACCCGATTCTTCAACAGGTACATTACCCAACTTATCACAACAATCTCTCAACTGCACCAGACACTCATCCACTTTTTCATCTGTCTGAGTAACTTCCTCAATATACTTCTCCACATTATCCATGAGATGGATAAGTGTCTCTGTGAACACACTAATTTCCATTCCAGTGTGTTTCTTGAAAGACACTTCAGTCATGTCTTGATCATAATCTGATGTGAATTCCCTACTTATGAATGACTGAAATTGGTTGTGGATCACTTGAAGTGCAGCAGTGGAACTACCCTTTTGAACCTTTTCTTTATCAAGTTGTTGTTCTAATTGTTCTAAGTTCAATAGTAACGTTCCAGTTAATGTGGATAAGTCTTGACGGAAAATGGCAATGCATGTTCGTTCCATTCTTATCGGTGTGAGTAAAATGAGGTGTGAGTGAAGTAGATGATAAGGTTCAATGCTACTTTCCTTTTGCATGGCATTCTGTAGTCCAAGCAGGTGCAATTCTTTTTCATTGGACTCAGAGCATGAAGAACTCAAGTCATCATTGATTGATTCCATCATCTGCATTCGATCAGTATAGCTAATATTCTCATGGTTGTCTACAGCATCATACAGTTTGAGTACTTCTGAAATCACTGGGTCAGTAGAGTAGGACATGATGTGGTAGAATGCACGGGATTTTACAAGTCTATGATTCAAACCGAGAAATAAAATCTTTCGCGGGATTTTACTAAAATCAAGACCAAACCGTTAAGCAATGACCAATGGAATGTGTTAAGATGACTGATGGATCGATACAATGAAAGACGATTGTGTGATAGGGCTTTAGATTGTTCGTAGGAAAAGCTGAAATGTTGATTGGTTGAGATTTGGATTGGTTGATGCACGTTTTTACGGAGAATTTTTGGGTCTAAAAACTTAAAACCTCAATAACTTCCTTTCGGAGGGGATTTGGGCCTCGAAAAATTCGTTTCACGACATCGTCGTGAAACCTCACAATATTCAGCCTGTTCCGGTCGTTTTGACAGGTATTTCGCTGAAAACGGAGTAACGGATCAAAAGTTATGGCCGTTTGAAGTTTTGACGTAAAAAGTCAACTTTGGTCAAACCTCTTCTTCGTAAAAATCAACCAAGTCGCTAGAAAATAATGCACCAAGTCGCTAACACCTAATTCGCTACACCACCAAGTCGCTAAAGTCCCAAGTCGCTAGACAAATGCAAGTCGCTAAGTAGTAACTCGCTAAGCCTCAAGTCGCTAGCAAAATTTTGGCAGCAATTCGCTACTCAAGTCGCTAAAGATTCAAGTCGCTAAAGAGCAACTCGCTACAGACCAAGTCGCTACCACCAAGTCGCTACCCGTAGTGGAGAGTCCACTACTTGTACTGTTAATCGCTAGGTCTAAGTCGCTAGCTCCAAAACTGTAACTCGCTACAAAATTGTGAAGCAAGTCGCTACGAAGAAAGAGATCCGTATATCAAGTCGCTAGCAAGAAAAACCACATAAACATCACTTTTCAATCCAAAAACAACCCAACCAAGATGATTCAAGCTTACCAAATGAAAACCTAAACACTTGTGATGATTCTAAACGTAAAAGTACTAACAAAATCCAAGCTTTACCACAAGAAATCAACCAAATGATGCATAAACCACTAAACTTTTTCAAACTCAAAAACCACCTAATAACCACTAGAAATCCAAAGATGTGCACGATATGATCTAACCATGGCTCTTGATACAAATTGTAACATATTGGATTTCATAAACACATAACAAACAATAATATGGTCGAATTATTTAGAGGTTTTAGAGAGAGAAAGTGGGAGCCTTTCTAGAGAGAGAAAGTGAAAGAAAACATAGAAGGTTAGATTAAGATGAATGAAAGGTCCAACCCTCTACCTTGGGAGGTAGAGGGTATATATAGTTACAAACTAAACGTCCTCCTTCGGAATGTGGATCAGGCATACAGTGGGTAAAGACCCGTCCTTCCTCCACGGTGTTGCTCTAAACTAAATAACTAACTAATAAAACAGTAAATAACGATATGTCTACGAGCTAACTTATGCTAGATTATTTTGGGGTGACCGCCTCTTCACTATGGAATTTCTAATTCCTAACAATACCCAAAATCGTTCCCTTATCCACACCACTCATGGAAAAACTCTATACGAACTTGTCCACAATTGAAAACCTGATCTCTCCTTCCTTCGTGTGTTCGGTGCTTTATGCTATCCAACGAATGATGGTCAAGACTTATGTAAATTAAGAGCTAAGGCGGACATTGAGGAATTTGTGGGTTATGCACCAAACCGGAAGGGTTACCGAATCTACATCAAAAGAACCCGAGATATCGTGGAAACTATTCACGTCACGTTCGATGAGCTGTCTGGGAAAACGGCTCCAGGAAAATCAAGTTCTGGACCCGCATCTCAACATTCATTAAGTAGTCCCATTAGTTCTTCTCTTGTACAAAATCCCTTACCTGCAGTTCCATATGTACCTCCTTCTGAAGATGATTTAAAGAAATTGTTTGATCCAATGTTTAATGAATACTATGAACCTATTGCTAATGATCAGTCTACTCCATCAACAGTGGCGTCTCCTAATCCAGTCAACATAGATAATCCTTCAGTTTCTGTATCACTGAGTCAAGAAGCGCCTGCTGCAAATCACTCATCGTCATCATCAAATCCTTAATCCTCGAGTGTACAACATGGAAATGTTTCTGGAAACTATGATGGAGATAACCCCTTTGCCACTCCAGAAGATGCACTATTTGAGAACATTTTTGCCCCTGATCCATCATCTGAACCATCTTCATCAGGGGACCCCAAATCTGCTACATCAGTTCCTCAACAGTAACCACACGAGCATTTCAGAAAATGGACACATGATCATCCATTAGATAATATTAATGGAAATCCTTCTCGTCCGGTATCCACTCGTAAACAACTTGCTACTGATGCCTTATGGTGCTTCTTCAATTCCATATTATCAAAGGTCAAACCAAAAGATGTTAAAACCGCAATGTCTGAGGACAGTTGGTTCCATGCAATGCAAGAAGAAATTCAAGAATTCGATCGCCTTGATGTTTGGGAATTGGTACATGCTCCTGACTGTGCTATGATCATTGCTCTCAAATGGATCTTCAAAGTAAAACTTGATGAGCATGGTGATGTGTTGAAAAACAAGGCAAGACTTGTTGCAAAAGGATATGGTCAAGAGGAGGGTATTGACTTTGAGGAATCATTTGCTTCAGTTGCACGTATCGAGGCAATCAGAATCTTCTCGGCTAATGCTGCTAGCAAGAACATGGTGGTTTATCAAATGGATGTGAAGACTGCCTTTCTTAATGGAGATCTGAAAGAAATCGTTTATGTAAGTCAGCCTAAAGGTTTTGTGGATCCAGAACGTCCTACTCATGTCTATCGCTTGAAGAAGGCTCTTTATGGATTGAAACAAGCTCCAAGGGCATGGTTTGACACACTGTCAAAGTTTCTCTTAACCAATGGATTTAGCAAAGGAGCAGTTGATCCGACATTGTTCACCAGAAAGTCAGGAAAACATTTAATTCATGTTCAAATCTATGTTGATGATATTATTTTTGCCTCGACCGACCCTAATGAATGTGACCATTTTTCAAAGGAAATGGGCTCCAAATTTTAAATGTCTATGATGGGACAAATGCCATTTTTCTTAGGATTACAAATTTCACAAAGTCCCGGAGGCATTTTTATTAATCAATCTAAATATGCTAATGAAATATTAAAGAAATTTGGATTTGATACTTGTGACCCGGTTGACACTCCCAAAGTGGAGCGCACAAAACTGGATGAGGACCACTCAGGGATCATGGTTGATCAAACGAAATATCGAAGTATGATTGGATCCCTGATGTACCTCACAGCCAGTAGACCTGATATTCTGTTCGTTGTATGCATGTGTGCAAGATACCAGGCTAAGCCTACCACAAAGCACCTTGAAACGGTTTAACGGGTCTTTCGGTATCTCTAAGGAACCATTAATATAGGACTTTAGTATCCGAAGGACACCAATATGTCACTAACAGCATATGCAGATGCATACCATGCAGGGTGTCAAGATACACGTCGAAGCACGTCGGGTGGTGCTCATTTCTTAGGAGAAAAGCTTGTAAGCTGGTCCTCGAAGAAACAAATGAGTACGTCTATATCCTCTACAGAGGCAGAATACATAGCCATGTCATCTTGTTGTGCTCAAATCCTATGGATGAAATCCCAATTATCTGACTATGGCTTTGAATTCAACAGAATCAATCTGTATTGTGATAACAAAAGTGCGATTGCTCTCTCATGCAACAACGTTCAATATTCAAGAGCAACGCATATCGACATTCGACATCACTTCATCAGGGAGCAAGTTGAGAAAGGTGTGGTGGAACTATATTTTGTGAGAACTGAATATCAGCTGGCAGACATCTTCACTAAAGCTCTTCCCAGAGAATGTTTTGAGTTTATTCTTCCACGACTTGGTCTAAAGAGTCTACAGCCGGAAACACTCAAAAGTCTTCAAGAGGAAGACGAGGAGTAAAGTATTTTCTTCATCCATCTCTTGTACATATTTATTCAAAAAGCAAAATACAAAATTATTAAACCCACAAAAAGAAAATAGAAAAATACAAAATTTCAAAAATCCATAAAAATCAGAAAATCTTTGAAAAAGCCCAAAAATATTATTTTTCCCATCTATTTCTGTTCTTCGATAACATCTACGGACTTTGATTTGTCACTCAAAGAATGGCACGGGTCTTTAGATGAATTTCGAATGTACATAAACCTTTAAAAAAAATGGGATGGAGAAAAATGATAGTTTACTGTCATTTCAGGCAGTAACCAGTTTTTAAAAGAAAGAACAGAGCGATGCTTAAATTAATTTTTGAAACCTCATGCTCTGATTCTAAAATCATATGTTTGCCGCCAAAAAGACAAATGTTTCCATCACAAATATTTTTCCTTCTAAATATTCTTCTGAAAAATATTTGTCATCTAATAAAAACAAAATTGCTTTGAAAATAACTGAGACCATAGTTTTGAAAATCATCTGGACTTATCATTTGTCAAAATCTCTTACACTCAATCAACAACTTATGTCATTGATTGAGGGGGAGAATGGTTTTCAATCAAATCAAAAAGTTATCTTTCAAAACAATTGGCACGTAATCGAGCAAGGTCTAATATTGGAATTGGATCCAGACCAAGGCTAATGTTGTGTTTTCATAAGATACTTAAGTATGTTTAATCATTGGAGTTTAAAGTCTCAGAATTTGATTCTTATCAGTTAAATGTTTTAAAAGCAAGTCACAATTCCCCTCAAAAGCTTTCAAAAACAATTTAAATCAATAGAGATCACAAATCTCAAAGGATTTGAAAATTGTGATCGGGGGAAAATTTGTGATTTAAATCGGATAAAAACTGATAATTCAATAAGTGGTTTTATAAAGATAATAACAAGCACTCCTCCCTACATGTGCCAAAAGATTTCAAATTTTCCATGCATATGTTATGGGGGAGCATCTATCTCAAACCAAAAAGGATTGAAACGCAATTGATTTGTCTCTAAGTGCAGCTTCTCTCTAATATGTGCAATACCCTTTCGAATCTCGATGCACATATTGAGGGGGAGCAATCATAAGAAAACCTCATCCTTCCCAAAATTGATTTTTCAAAGTGTTTAAATACTAGATTTAATTGGGAAGCGATGATGATCATTTAAGAAAATGTTAATCAAAAGATTGGATCTTTCATGCTCAATCTAAGATTTCAAATGTCCTCTTGCCTCCATGCGCTAAAATAATTTCTAATACTTGAAGCACATGTTGAGGGGGAGCATTTCTAAAATATCAAAAACAATTAAGGTACAAAATACTTTGATTTTATATCACAAGTACCTTGATTGATTTTCAAATGGTTTTCAATTGGTTTCAATGGCAGAAGAACAATACCAAAAGACCGACCAAATTTACTTTATGCATGGAGATATAAGGATGGTTAGGTTAGGTATTCGTTCTCACGATCCCGCCAGAGCCGAAGGGATCTACCCAGGGACAATCTACTATATAGTGTAGAAGTCCTTAGGAATGATGAAAAAAGGAGAAAAGTGAGAAATGGGAAGAGTGCGGACTGAGATAGAGCTAGAACTGGAATAAACCCAACAAGGTTCTATTTATGAAATCTCGGTAAGCACTAAAGTCGTTGAATAATGAAAAAGAAATGAATGAGAAAAGAGTGAAAAGAAATAGCCCTCCATTATTACAACCTTAGGGCAGAAACCGGGTACAATTCATATGCTACTGGTGGTTACCGAGGTAACACCGGTATTGAAGACAAGACGTCATGGACCCAGTGACGCACCGCACTACAACTTCCCAAGCTACTCAAGTTCCTCTTAAAAGGACTTGTTTCATTCTCAAGGGGAACCTACATAATCTATCGACTTTCTCTTAGAGATGGTTGATATTGAAGAAGGAGACCCTCTCCCTAGTCTCCGGCATAGGAAACCAAAAGTGCACTATTGAGTCTAGAGCCAAGAGATCATCAATAAATCTCATTAGGACACAATCTATGAAGTCTCACTGTTTTACACAATGTGGAAAGTGAGAATATATCTTAAGAGTCCTACGCATTATCCTTGTGGTATTGCCAGAACATCCGAGTGATATGCAAAATATTCACGATGAAGATGGAAATCCTTCTAGAGCCAACATCAAACAAGCTCTTGGTGGGTGACATGTGAGATCTACCCAATAGATCAAACTTGTAACAACTGGATAGAAACGATGTGGCGATTCAATATTGAATCAACCTTGGTCCAGGAAATGGATTGACGGATACCTTTGAAAACCGGTCGTTGTGCTTAAAAATTATTTTCCGTAGCACATCTACTGTGTATTAATATTTCAAAATAAAAAGTATTTATGATTGATAGTTGATTTTCCTTAAAACCTTCGCTGTATTGCAAAACACTTTATATTAAGCAATACACAATTGTTTTTCAAATCACTTTTCATCAGTCAGTGAATCTCAATTCGTTGGTTCATTCACTCCGTGTTGTCTTCTTTGAGACGTTCCGGTTTGAGAACAAGTAGAGCAGCTGCGAAACCCTGTCAAGGAGATTCTTCGGAATGTTAGCTGAATACAAGCAGTACTTGTACTGATTAACGGGGAACCGTGGGCCGTGTATCTCAATTCAACGAAAGTGATCAAAGACACTTATGTGCGCTTTTATTGCTAACTGTTGTCTGCAGGAACACCCGACGGTTCCAACTGATCAGAACTGAGGCATCAATCCATAGCCGCATGCTCACACATCACTTACATCTCAAAGAAATCATGATAAGTGCATATCCTCATCAAGTGACCCTGATATTTCCACTCCATGCTTCTGCTACGCTGCTCCAAATATCATGAATCAACTAAAGCTTCCGTTACTATGATGAGAAGATATCATGATCCAGAATGTGAGCATGTCGGTCCAAAAAGTCACAACTTCACATGATGGCAACACAACAATGGATGAGTCAGAGATTTATGATGGCTGATGTTCTCAAAGCTGGCTAAAAACTCATCATCACGTGGATCATTTAAAGACCTCCACTTGAATTAACAAAACATGTGGAACATGAAGAATCAAAGACTATGGGCTACAGAGCAAAGAACTTAATCAAGAATCCTAGAACAATCAAAATGTAATATCTTTTTGTATTTAATGAAAATTGAGGTGACCTCCCTTAGGGGGATATTGTTAGGATTTAGAAAATCCATTAGTTAAAGAGTCGGTCACGTCAAGTATATGTATTTGTTAGAAAGCTAGTAGTCGTAGTCATTTAATGTTAGTAAGTAGTTTGTTATGTAACACCGTGGAGGACGGAAGGGTCTTTACCCACTGTATGCCTGATCCACAGCCCGTAGGAGGCGTGTTTTGTAAGAACCTATAAATACCCTTTTCCTGGCAAGGCAAACGGTTGGAGCTTCATTTTATCATTTTTCTTTGTCTCACTAAGTTCCCAAAACTCTTCCACTTTCTCTCTCTAGAACCTAAAACATACGCCCCTTTTTGTTATGATATGATGTGTTTATGAAATCCAATATATTACATTCAATTTCTTTACTCTCGATCTTATTAACATCAAATACATACATTTGTAAGATAAACCAATATAAACAAAAGTATGATGCTATTAAATGAAAAAATGTGCAAATGTTTAATGTTACCATTTTATCTATCACACGGGCGTATCCACCTCATCCCATTGTATGCTGATAAACAGACTTGGAACGCACCACTTTAGATGCAGCTGATTTCACCTTGCAACACAAAATAAAAAGGCGTTTAGATGTAGTAATGTTGATAGTATACAACTAATAATTATGGAAACATCAAATGTGAAAGATATTTGAACTTGAATAAAAATGAATAATTAACACCTTGTATTCCTCGGTGGCCATGTAGTTTACAAAATTTACCCAGTCTTCGGCTTTTAAAATTGCACTATACTTCTCCAGGACTTCATTTAGTTTTGAAAGGGTATTTTGGTTGGGCAATATGTAGTTTTCTGTCAATTTCCTTCTAAAATTCCTTAGAAGTTGACCAAGACGATTCATTATCAGCTTTCTGACTGTCAAGTCAACATCAAAATATCGCTGCAAAGATTAACACAATGTTGTTAATTAGTTGCACATAATGTAAAAAGCTGAGATAAACTTATTAACACCTAGTACCTACGACAGCCAAGCCACTACTAGTTAAAAAAGGTATATGTGTATCGTGATTTTATCCCACATTTTATCTCTTGCTTCTGAATCAACCTTCTTCCAGGATAGAATCCTGACACCTATATGCTCATGAACCAAATCACGCAAAAAACTCGAAACTAAGGCTCTGTTTTTTTCTGATAACCTATTCAATGCATCGAAGGTTACACTGACCTTTATTCCATTTTTTTTCCATATTTCCTGCGAAATTTAGCTAACCTAGTTATGCCCCTCTTAACAACATTCGCATTTGAATGGTTGTTTTCAGCATCCTCACCCTCATCAGAATACACCTCTGATTCATATCCAAAATGGTTATCATTTTCACGATCAGAATAAACCAAATCATCCGGATTATTGGCTTGAGTTTCCATGATTCGTCAGAAGTAATGTGTTAAAGAAAATTAGTAAACTTAATTGGTATAATGGTGTAAAAATTTAAGTTCTAGTTGTTTTGCTTGAAGCCTGATTTATTGGAGTAAAATTAGGGCTCATGATGGGGCAGTTTTTCAATTAAGGAAATCATAATTTCCTAAGTAATTTTAAAAATTTTGGCTGGAATTCGGCTCCAAATTTGATAATTTTAAAATGTGGCTCCAAATTGATAATATAGAATTTAAATATTTTATTTTTGGCTGCAATTTTTGAAACCAAAACACCCATGACAGAAATGGTGCTTACCCACAATCCCAAACACCCATATAACTTCAGATACACTAAAATCACCACATGGCGCATACAAATGAACAAACAAAACCTAAAAATGGAATTAAAGCAACTAATTAAGCAACTATAACTAATAAGAAGTCCCAGATAAACAAGTAAGCACAAAAATAATCAAATCTAACCAAGGATTACTGATATAACAAACAGCCCTCAGACCTTACTTTAAGCCTATAGATAAGCTATTTATAAGCACTTAAATAAGCTCTAAAATCCTCCAACAGTCAAAAAATCAAGAAATCATGTAAATGCAATTAACTTAAAGCAAAATCAACAACTAAAACACCCTAAATCTAGTTGTTCAATCCAAAATAATTGTCATGCACAAACGCTCCACTTCTAAACTTCATAATCAGTCATAAAAAATTGACAACAACCTAAAAAATGAACAACCTAAGCAAAGCACTTATGAACCGCATATCCATGGCTCAACATTGAACACGACACATGGGATGCACCACTGTCGTAGGATCAACCTCAAACCTACAATAATACATTCTACCAGATATGAACTTAAACACCACAACCAATTCCTAAATGCAAAAAAACATTAAAAAAGATGAAACAAACTAGTGAACGCATCCCATTCCATTCCATTGGATCAACATACATATTTTAGAGTGTCATATGGATAAACCATAAAAAGATCCATACATGTTTCATTGTTAATATATCTACAAACCATAATTTTAAACCAATACATTAGACATTAGACATTATAAACAGATGACACTAGAGCAAAAGAAACCATCCCTTTACATAGCGAGCAACCTTTCAACCATTCATCGCTTGAATTTGTTCTTCCTTGGTCTCGATTTCCTCCTCAGCTTGAGTAATGAGATCATTCAACCCCTGAAGCTTAGTCCTCGCAGCCAACCTGTCATGCCTAAGATCCATCAAAGTGTCAAAAAGGTAATCCCCATCTCTAAGAGCTTCCATCTCAACAATTAAAGCATTAAACTGCCCAATCTCATTCTTTGTTGTGGTGGCCTCTTCGCACATCTGGTTTATAAAGCCACGGAGATTGGAAATTTGCTGAGCCTTGAAGAAACTCATGTAACCATCAACAGATGTCTCCCCGCTAAACTCAATTAGGTCATCAATAACACGCCTAGCCACTTGGTTTTGTCGTGATGGTGCTGCCATTGATAATGAAATTGGGTAAAATAGGATATTATTGAAAGATTGATAAGAAATGTTGAAGAAGAGTTGTAGGGATAGTGTGATAGAGAAGATACTTGTAACTCCAGAAACTGAGAACTAGTCTGAGATGATACTGGTAGTGGTAACTAAACTAGTCCTTATGAAACTATAAAGACCTAATTTTTAAAACCGCAAACTAAGTCCTCCTTTTAAACTATCACTATAAATTAGGGGTGTTGATCCGTTCGGTTATCGGGTTGTTTGGTTTCGTTAAATCGGTTATATTTTTATTCAGTTCAAAACGAAAACCGAACCGAACCGAACTAGAATTAAACTGAAGCGAACCAAAAACCGAATATGAATTCTGTTCGCTTCTTGGGTTGACCCGAAAAGTCTTAAAAACGGATGAAAACTGTAGGATCGTATATTTTATGTTGTTTAGATGATTCGGGTAGTCTAGGTAGATGATTAAACAAGAATGCCATTTTAGAGAGATGAAGAGAGGAGAGAGGATGTTCTTGAAAGAGAGTTGTAAAATAACAAATGCAAGGTTAGATTCCAAGAAGCAACACCCTTCCCTTAGTGGGAAGGGTATTTATAGTTACAAACTAAACGACCTCCTGACGGCCTGTGGATCAGGTATACAGTGGGTAAAGACTCGTCCTTCCTCCACGGTGTTGCACTAAACTAAACTACGCTAATAACTAACTAATAAACTAACAAATAACGTAACAAAATGATAAGTCTACGAGCTAACTTATGCTAGATTATATTTGGGGTGACCGACTCTTCACTATGGAATTTCTAGTTCCTAACAATCTCCCCCTAAGGGAGGTCACCCCATGTTTTACATTTCGAATCCTAGCATTCTAATTTATCTTCAGTCTTGAGCTCGTAAACTTCAATTCTTCAATTTCCGCATTCTTTGTGCTTTAGCAGTGATTCTTCAAATTCTGACTGCTTTGTACTTTCAGTGGAGGTCTTTAACTGATCCACATCTTTGATGATCTTCGAGCTTTCTTCGAGATCTCAGCCACAGTAAATCTCTGGATCACCCTTTGTTGTGTTGCCTTCATGTGATGTTGTGAATTTTGGACCAACATGCTCACACCTTTTGGATCATGACATCTTTCCATCAGAGTAGTGGAAGCTTTACTGGTTCATGATATTTGCAGCAGCGTAGCAGAAGCATAGTATAAAAATATCAGAGCCAGGTTATGTAGATATGCACAAGTCATGATTTCTTTAATTAAGTGTAGATGATGTAAGCATGCGGATTTCGATTGAATTCTCAATTCTGATCAGCTGCAACCGTCCAAATGTACCTGCAAACAACAGTTAGCAATAAAACACATGAAAGTGTCTTTGATCACTTCCGTTGAATTTAGGTACACGGCCCACGGTTCCCCGTTGATCAGTACAAGTACTGCCTGTGATCAGGTAGAATTCTGAAGAATTTCCTTGACAGGGTTTCGCAGCTGCTCTAGCTGTTCTCAAACCGGAATGTCTCAAAGAAGACAACACGGAGTGAGTGAACCAGCGAATTGAGATTCATTGATTGATGAAAAATTGATTTGAAAACAATCGTGTATTGCTTAGAAGAAAGAGTTTTGCAATACGACGAAGGTTTTATGAGAAAGATCAATTTTCAATCAAAAATACCTTTTGTATTTGAAAGTGAATACACATTCGATGTGCTAGAGAAAAGAAAAGATTTTGACATCGAACGGTTTTTCCAAAAGTATTTTTTCAATCAGAGATACTTTTTGTGTTTGAAAACATGAATACACATTCGATGTGCTAGAGAAAAGAAGAGATTTGCACATCGAACGGTTTTTCCAAAAGTATTCGTCAATTCATTTCCTGGACCATGGTTGATTCAAGAGTGAATCGCCCCAATTTTTCTATCCAGTTGTCACAAGCTTGACCTTTTGGAAAGATCTCACATGTCACCCACCAAGAGCTTGTTTGATGTTGGCTCTAGAAGGATTTCCATCTTCATCGTGAATATTTAACATATCACTCGGATGTTCTAGCAATACCACAAGGATAATGCGTAGGAATCTTAATATATTCTTACTTTCCACATTGTGTGATATAGAAAGTCTTCAATAATTTTGTGTCCTAATGAGATATTGTGGATGATCTCTTGGCTCTAGACTCAATTATGCACATTTGGTTCCTATATCGGAGACTAGGGAAAGGGTCTCCTTCTTCAATATCAACAATCTCTAAGAGAAATTCGATAGATTATGTAGGTACCCCGTGAGAATGAAACAAGCCCTTTTAAGAGGAACTTGAGTAGCTTGGGAAGTTAGGTGCAGTGCGTCACTGGGTCCACGACGTCTTGTCTTCAATACCGCCGTTACCTTAGTAACCACCAGTAGCATATGTATTGAACCCGGTTTCTTCCCTAAGGTTGAATTATTGGAGGGCTATTTCTTTTCACCCTTTTCACATTCATTTCTTTTTCATTCTTCAACCCCTTCAGTGCTTACCGAGACTTCATAACTAGAACCTTGTTGGGTTTATTCCAGTTCGAGCTCTATCTCAGTCAGCCCTCTTCCCTTATTCTCACTTTTCGCCTTTTTCATCATACCTAAGGACTTCTAGACTATCTAGTGGATTGTCCCTGGGTAGATCCCTCCGGCTCTGGCGGGATCGTGGGAACGAATACATAACCTAACCATCCTTATAACACCATGCATAAATTAAATTGGTCGGTCTTTTGGTATTGTTCATTCCTTCTTGAAAACCATTGAAAAATCATTTTGAAAATCAATCAAGGTACTTGTCATATAATATCAAAGAATTTTGTACCTTAATTGTTTGTGATCATTTAGAAATGCTCCCCCTCAACATGTGCATATGATTTTGAAATTGTTTAACACATGGAGGCAAGAGTTCTTTGTAACAATTTCTTGAACACAATTTCCTTAGAAAAGGCCATTTGAATTTCTTTGGTAAATTCTCCCCCTCAATATGTGCGTAGGATATTTGAAATCATTTTATCACATAGAGGCAAGAGGTTTTTGAAGTACTTTTCACGATTGCCAATAGAAACCATTCGCTTCCCCTCAATATGTGCATCGATATACGAAAGAGTTTAGCACGTAAGAGAGAGAACTTGCACATTGAATCAAAACGATCATCTTTTATCAAATTTCATATTAAATCACAAATTCTCCCCCGATCAAAAATATCAAACCCTTTGAGATTTTGGATCGCAAGTGATTTAATAAGGTTTGGAAAACATGGGAGAAAATGTGCCTGATTTAAAAGCTCTTCTGGTTTATGGTTAAATGCTCCTCCACAATCATGTGCATTATGTATTTCAAAATCGTTTGGCACATGAAGGAAGGAGTGCTTTAGAAACAATCACCCTTTTAAAACCGTTTTGAGATTTAAATCACGATCTCTCCCCTGATCAAAATTTTCAAACCAATTGAGATTTTGGATCCCGATTGATTTAAATCATTTGGATAATTTTGGGGAAAGACGTGGCAAGATTTAATTTTTGAAATTGACTGATAAGGACCAATTAAAGACATTAAAGATTGTTAGTGTCAGGTATGATAGTTTTTAAGAGATCTTTAAGTAAAATAAAACAATTTCACAATCAAACAAGAACATAAAAAATTTCATTTTGAAAGATCTTTGAGTTTTAAAGAGAATCATACCATGACATAACATTAAATCTTTAGATCACCACTTATTTTGTACAAACCGGACTTTTTATGAAGAAATATCGTTTGAAAATATTTTATTTTAAATCACTCTCCCCCTCAATCGATGACCGTAGTCGTTGATTGAGTGACTTAAGTTTTGATAAAATGAAGTCCAGTGATTTCCAAAATTAAGTCCAATTTATTTTCAAAACCAATATTTTTCCATTTTCAAAACAATTTTTTATCAAATTTGTTTAAAAAATGGTATTATTCACTACATGTCCTGCACAAGGATACTATAGGTGGTTGAGCTGCTTTTGTTGTTGTTGCTGAGGGTTGGAAGAAAACCATCTGCTGATGCAGTGAGACCTCTGACGTTGCATCTATCGTGCCAATTATCCATAGAGAGATCTAATTAAGCTCCATTTCTTCATTTTGTCGACCTAAGAAATAGTTACCCTTTCCTTTTGGCATCCAATCATCATCTTTTGTGGGATCCGGTACGGGAACATTCTTATATACCATGTAATCTGCATACGTTAGTAGAAATAGATAGACATATATGGTGGTCGACAACACCCAAACAGCAATCGACTAATAAAAGTCAATTCAACATATCAATCAAATCATGTAAAGCATGGGAATTATGTGTTAATCAAACTCTAATCATCTAATTCTAACAATCATATCCTAAATTCCTAGTCCTTCGACATAGGCAAATATCATTTTTAGTTAAGCACGTAGGATAATTAGATAAGCCCGATAGATGATATAGATTTGAAAAACATTCTCCCCCTCAATCAATGACTCTTTCTCTGAAAAGTTTTCAAAGCGCTGAAGTCATTGATTGGGTTTTGCAAATTAATGAAAACATGAATTTGATTGATTTTAAAGCAACTCATTTTCCACCATTTTGTTAAAACAAATATTTTTCTGAAGAATTTTAGAAGGAAAAATATTTGAGTAGGAACAGCAGTCCTTCGACATACTTTCCTCATTCTTGTTTTAGGATAAGTGCACGAAATTTTTGAAAATTGGTTTAGCGCAGCACTTTCCTTCCTTGAAGAGCGGGTTGCTATCTGAAATAATAGCAAACCATGGTTTTAAGCACGGGTTACAGTCTGAAATAACTGTAAGCCATATTTTTAGACATTTTTTGGAAAAAGAATACTTACACCTCCTGCTCGAACTTCATCTATGGTCCCGTGCCATTATTGAATGACATTTCTAAGACCGCAGATGTTATCGATACCAGAAGACATGTCTTTGAAAAACAATATTTTTGGTATTTTTCAAATTTTCTGATTTTTATGGGTTTTTGAAGATTTTATATTTTTCTATTTTCTTTTTGTTGGTTTTATATTTTTGTATTTTGTTTTTGATAAATATTTACAGATAGATTAGATGATATAGTTTAAGAAAGATGATGATACGAGTACCGGGATAAGGATATCAAACAGCCCCGTTGTAGAAGATAGAAATCGTCATCTCTTAAACATCCACCACCAAAGCTTCCGAGGCTTCAAAATAGAAGATAGAACATGAGCCTTTGAGAAATAGAGACTTTGGCAGCTTCCCCCCAAACCAAAAATCCTTTAGCTGAGCAGATTCAAAGCTTTCTTTCAAGCTTCCATTAGCCAGGTGCACAAAGAAGCACACCATTATCATCGATCTTGTTGCTCCTTTTAAGAATAATTTTTGTGATTCTTCGTTCGAGGTTATATCATCCAAAAGAACAGCAACGTATCATCCCACACATAAATAACTCTTATCAAATTTCATTCCACTGAAGTCTAAAGCGATCCATACCAAAAAAGTTGTCAAGAGACCACTTTCCCCCAAGTAGATGAATTGATGCAGTCAGTCTCTTAGACTAGAGCTCACGAACCCGAATACACATATACCCGAAGACAGAGAAACTTATACCATCGAAGTAGCAGATTAAGTCCGATAGCCAAAGAATAACCCCGATGTATACTTTTCTCTCCCCTGAAGATAGTGTATGAAGCTCAAGAACCCGAAGTACCCGAATGCCCAAAGAGAGAATAACCGATAACATTGAAGAAGCAGGCCGAATCACTGATTATCTCTGCGGATGACTATCTCTGCGGATGTCAACTCCGGAATAAGTGATTATATCTTTGAATCACTGATTAAGCACTCAAGTGAAACAGCTTAGCGTCCCCAATGTACACAATCTCTCTCCCCTGATGATTTCGATAGCATCGAAATCATCACACACTTGTGTACCTCTTTTATCACCAGAAACTAACTCTTCCATCTCTTCCCCTACATAGTTGAAATAAGAACACTAAACGCCATGAGTCAAACCTTGAGTGTCTCTGCGGTAATGACATTTGTCTTCCCGGTATATCTTCAATCACTTAGAAGTATTAAGTTCATCAAGTTTACTCGCGTTTAGATACGTGTCTCCTTCCCCCTTGCTGGTTTTGATGCTTCAGAATCAGCAACACATAATAAGCCCGTATACTAGAAATCTGTTGAGAAGAATACTTGAACTCTTGTGAGAATCAACTTGCTGAAGAATGTGAGCAAGTCTAATTGGGGATTAAATTTGACATTTCACTCTCCCCCAATTAGTGCTCTCCCCTAAACTGAAAATCTTTATTATGAATGCCCGGAATAAGAAGAAGTCTTTAGATCGTTAAATGCAACTCGTCTTTAGTCTTCTAACATGCAACAGAAAAAGTAGAATAGACTGTAGACTCGACCTTCTTCAAGATTGTTCAGATAGGGAATAGATAGTTAACATCTTCATCGCACCAAAAAGCATCCCAATTTACTTACATCTTGCAAATCTCCTTAACTAAGATCCCTCCCAATCAAACAAGAACAGAAAGATGTTCATCAAGCAAATTAGCAATCAGCCCGCAACGAACACATGAAATGGTAACACCAAGCAAACAATCATATCAAACAAGAACAGAAGGTTGTTCGGAATCATCATGTTGATGTGTACGTGAAGCATTAACCGGAAGCACTTGTCGTTAAACTCATCAGTTCGTGAGAAAATGTCAACCAACGGCTCTTAGAAGAAAACTCCATGTGAAGATGATCCGATGAGAAGAAGCTCGGTTCTTACATGAGTTTGGAGCCGATTGACCATTTATTCTCAGATATCAATCAACCATGCAGTAAATTCACACTTCTTCTCCCCCTCAAGAATTGCATACGGAGTTGTCATTCTTGATTGAATAAGTGAAAATCATCCAAATGTATTCTATTCACACTTCTCCCCCTTAAAGGTAGCATATGATGTCGCCATCATCATTATAATAGAGCAAGTGGAATAAGATTAGTAGCAACGGTAGTCCATTTCACTTGATCACTGAAAGCGCATGGAAAAAGCATGAAGCATGTTGCTGATAATGGTCATATATAAGAAGATTTCTCTTCTTCAGAAGATAATGCGCACTGAAGAGTACACATTTCTTTTCTTTAGAGTACGAGGCTTGAACTGTTGTGTTCAAACGTCGTAATCTCTCTCTTCTCATCCTCTTTTGGCAAACTTATAATCAACCCTATTATCATTCAGTAGGCTCTTTGTCGTGACAGCTGATGGAGAAAACCCAATATGATGAATTTGACCCTGAAGTAAACTACCCAGAACTCGTTACATAAACTTGCACATAAGTAACAAAGAGCGGTGCCGATTTCCATTAGAATCTCTAAGTACTCTCTAGGTACTCTATACTCTTCAGCCAACCAACCATCAAGTATCAGACGTACATCACCTCTTGAAAATCCACAATTGAATGTGACACTGAGCACTACAACGTAACTCCTTAAAGTGATAGTTATTTTGTGGTGGTAAGAGCCCAATTCCCCCAAGTGCTAAAAGAAAAGGAAAAAGTCACCCAACAATAACTAGATTTCCAAGTCTTCGATTTTGATAATAAGCTAGAACAAGGATCTTGAAGAATCTTCATCCAACCATCCCCAATACCTTCAGATACTAAGTACACTAGCCCGTGATATTTTACTTCAACCTCAAATAAATAATAGTGAATTAACCCCGTTGTCACATCTTCTGGTTAAGAGCTCAAATCTAACCTCCTTTGACGTTTTAAGTGAACTGTGATAATGGTTCTCATCCCGACCATGGTTAAAAGCACATAACCCCGTAAAACTTTGAAATAACCAAACTGCCAAGAAGACACTCCAAACAATCACCCAATTCATGAAGTACACCCTTTTATCCCTTCTTCGAAGTAGAAACCGTAGCACCAACATCAAATAAGATCCTGAAATACACTTTCCTTTCTCCAGGATGGTTCCATCATTACGGGATTTTACAACTCTATGGTTTAAACCGAGAAATAGTTTCTTTCGCGGGATTTTACAAAACCAAGAATAAACCGTAAGATAGATCCGGAAATGCACTTTTACAATTACCAGGATGTTTCCATTGTCACGGGATTTTACAAGTCTATGATTTAAACCGAGAAATAAATTCTTTTGCGGGATTTTACAAAATCAAGACAAAACCGTAAACAATGTCAGCTTGAATGTGTTATGGCAACTTTGGTTTCAGTGAATATCTGTTTTAGGGGAACATGCAGCGGTTCATCAACGGTTCATAATCTAACATCAACAACATCATCAACAATTCTTTACCCATATGTAGATAACTTCACAAACCATACTAAGTCGAGTAGTATACATTACTTCCCCCTGAGGTTGACCGTAAAACATCAAAGTATACGTTTCTCCCCCATGATGGTTTCGAACTTTTGGAAGCCTCATTAACGTGTACAACCATCTGCACGAAAAGTTCTTGTCATAAGCAATCATCTTGAAAATTCATGAGTGACACTGAAGATTCTTGAAAGATTTTGCTCAGACTGTGAAGTATCATTGACATTTTGTAGCATCGAATATTCTATGGGAATTGCTGATTACATCTCAACCATTCAATCTTTAGTAAACACATCTTCTACGTATTATGTCGGCTATTGTTGTGACCACTTGGAGAAGTGAACCCGATATGCCAAACTTAAACATGAAGTAGAGTTCCCCATATTTGCTACTTAAGCTTGTACTAATCCTTGTGAAAAAGAAACGGTGTACCCAATGTACAAAACCTCTTGACGTATCCTCAACTGCGTGAGACACCGAAGTGATAGTTACGTTGTGGGTTAAGAAAGAAAGAATCACAAACATAACTAAATAGCCAAGTCTTTATCACACTCTATAAATGCCCAAACAAGTCATCTTCGCGGAAGGGTAGAAAGAAAGAAGACGAAATAAGTAAACACGCTCGGAAACCTCACTGCAAGTTCAAATAAGAAATACCGTACAAAACCCTGTAGTCAACTTTGTTTAACCATCAATTCAAGCCGTATCATAATATTCTCCGTGAAAATGTGTAAATCAATACCGAACCACATCACAACAAGTCTCATTATCATACCCAATCTCATCATCAACTCTCATAACCAATCAAGTCGCATCGACAAATCTCATATTTATCCAAATCTTAAAGGAAATCAAATTCTTGAGAAGCCCATCAGACCATCATCCATTATCCAGGTCATCACATAAATAACTCAAGCCCATATAATCAACACAAGAAGCCCGTAAGCAATATCCGTACAAAAACCTTGTAGCCATCATCGACGTGTCAATGCAAGTCTAGTCGTGAATTGTGTATCCCCGTGAATATTGTTATGACCAAAATACCAATTATATCAAATAATCACAAACGTTTTGTGTAGAAGTCACACGGCCCATCTAAAACAATACCAACTCCAAGATATATTATCCAAATATTCGGCCCATGTGATCAATATACACGACCCAACAAACATCAATACACCTTAACCTAATTATTAGGGTATATAACACCACCGAATACCACACTTATCCTACCCTAAAAATAATCTGTAACCCTAGTCACAAATAAATCCGCCCCCATCTTTAGTTTATCCTCTCACCAAACATTTTCAGTCCACCTCTTATATCACATCGCTTCCAAAATAAGTCTTAGATCAAGATTGTGTCTTCAGTTATCATTTTCTCATATCAATTCGACAAAGCAAACAACTAACCTATGAATTTATTTCAGAAAATTACGCACGAAACCATGGTATTCGTTATCCTCAGATTGAGGATGCCACAGGGTTGGCTCGAGGGACATGTTTTGACTTAGCCACAGGGATGGCTAGAGGATCGGATTCTGATTTGCCACAGGGATGGTATATTTTCTGCTCAACCATCCAATCAAGAACTTGTCATCAAGATCTGAAAGATGGTCTCGGGTAGGTTAACAAATTAATGAATGAATAGTTTTAGGTATGTTGTTGTTTGTAATAATGAAAATGAATCATAGTCATGAGTTAACAATATTGTTAAAATCATGTCTTTACATTCGGATATTATCAAAAACATAGATCGATGAAGATTTATTTGTGTTGGCGATCATGTATTGTCGGATATTTAATGATAAGCACACAAAAGTCTGAGATCATTAATAATCATATTCGAGTCATGTTAATGTAGTGAGACATGATTATTTGATGATGTTGTAGATATCGAGTCCTTTTGTTGGTTTAAGAGATGAGAGTTGAGTCGAGACTTGTAAATCACAGATTTTAGTCATGTAAATTGATGAAAAAAAAATTGTGAAGGTTATATATTTGTTGTTGATGTAGATTCAGAATAGATGGATGTTATAGCAATAGTTTGTGATGATATTATTTGAGATGTTTTTGATAGTTTGTGGTAAGACTTTTGTTGTTCTGGTTTTGGTCACAAGTCGCTTCACCTGATTTTTTCTTCACAAGTCGCTTCACTTTTTAAACACAACTCGCTTCATTGTCTTTTAACCCACAAATCGCCATTGACTTTTTGACCCGATAATGACAGTCACAAATCACTTAAGACATTACAAAAACTGACAAGTCGCTTTTGACTTGAGTTGACTCAAGAGTCAACTCGCTTTTGACCAATAATTTTGACAACTCACATCCAACTTAAGTTAGCAACTCGCTTCAGATACTTTGAATTTGGACAGAGAGTAGACAACTCGCATCATAGAAACAACTTTTGACAACTCGCATACAAGAAAAAAGCAAGTCGCAACCAGGAGTAAAACCAGATCGAAAGAACCAAGTCGCTTCCTTTTGTAATCCTTTAAGCCACAGTCGTGAATGTCAAACAGCTTATTTCATTTATCAAATATCATACACAATAAAAACATTTAACCACATGAATTTATGGCCAAAATGATAGAACTTTTTATGACCACTGTTCTGAAAACAGAAAACTGTTTGCTCATGAAGATTGTTATACCACACAAATGGTATTAAGACTTGTAATAGAACTTTGTTAATCATCTGTTATGACCAACACAAGTATAAAACAAGTGAATGGGATTAAAGGATTAACACATTCAAAACCGGTTTCAAGCAACACCAAACTTCAACAAAAACTGCATCAAAAATCATTCAAGCATCACCAATACTCATCAAACTGTACGAGTTACAAACCGCATAAAAACGTGCTAAAACCATACGAATCATCAAAAACAACATAACTTGGGCTCTGATGCCAATTGTAGGATCGTATATTTTATGTTGTTTAGATGATTCGGGTGGTCTAGGTAGATGATTAAACAAGAATGCCATTTTAGAGAGATGAAGAGAGGAGAGAGGATGTTCTTGAAAGAGAGTTGTAAAATAACAAATTCAAGGTTAGATTCCAAGAAGCAACACCCTTCCCTTAGTAGGAAGGGTATTTATAGTTATAAACTAAACGACCTCCTGACGGCCTGTGGGTCAGGTATACAGTGGGTAAAGACCCGTCCTTCCTCCACGGTGTTGCACTAAACTAAACTACGCTAATAACTAACTAATAAACTAACAAATAACGTAACAAACGATAAGTCTACGAGCTAACTTATGCTAGAATATATTTGGGGTGACCGACTCTTCACTATGGAATTTCTAATTCCTAACAAAAACGGACAAAAATGGACTAAAGCGGACGAAAACATGTAAGAACGTAAGAAAATGTATGGAACGTAAGAAAATGTACGTTAATATATGTAAAACAGATGAAAATGTATGAAAACGGATGAAAACGGATGAAAACGTCTAAAATAAATGAAAACGGCTACAAACGGACGAAAACGGTCAAAAATTATACAAACGGACTAAAACATGAAAAAACCAGCGACAAAGTGTAAACACGGACGAAAACGTGTAAACAAAAACGAAAACGTATAAAAACTGATTAAAAGGGACAAAGACGTATGAAAACGGACAAAAACGTATGAAAACAGACGAAAACGTGTAAAAACGTAGGAAAATGTGTAAAAGTGTAAGAAAGCGAATGAAAACGGGCAAAAAATTCGTAAAAACATATGAAAATGGCTAAAACGGATGAAAACGGATGAAAACGTGTAAGAACGTAAGAAAATGTGTGAAACATAAGAAAATATACTTTAATATGTAAAACAGATGAAAATGTATGAAAACGGATGAAAACGTCTAAAATAGATGAAAACAGCTAGAAACGGACAAAAACTTATACAAACGGACTAAAACATGAAAAAAAACCCAGTAACAAAGTGTAAACACGGATGAAAACGTGTAAACAAAAACGAAAACGTATAAAATCTGATTAAAAAGGACAAAGACGTACAAAAATGGACGAAAACGTATGAAAACAGACGCATACGTGTAAAAACTTATGAAATTGTGTAAAAGTGTAAGAAAGCGTATGAAAACGGGCGAAAAAGTCTTAAAAACATATGAAAATGGCTAAAACGAATGAAAAAAGACAAAAAACGGACTAAAGCAGATGAAAACGTATAAGAACGTAATAAAATGTACGTTAATATGTAAAACAGATGAAAACGGACGAAAACGTCTAAAATAGATGAAAACGACTAGAAACGGACAAAACTAATACAAACGGACTAAAACATGAAAAAAACCATCGAAAACGTGTAAACACAAACAAAAACGTATAACAACTTATTAAAAAGGACAAAGACATAAGAAAACGGACGAAAACATTTGAAAACAGACGAAAACGTGTAAAAACGTATAAAAACGGACGAAAACGTGTACAAAACAAAGAAAACGTATGAACACGGACGAAAACGTATAGAAATGACTAAAACGGACGAAAACGCACAAGGGTCGTGTTACCGTGCCCAACTTATCTAACGCAACCCTAAAGACAGTTTCACACAGTGTTTTGACTAAGACATATGAGTTAATGATTTTATGGCCTCCTCAAATGTCAAAATTAACGTGCCCACCCTTAATAACTTTAATACAGTTCATATAACCTTCACACTATAATTATACACCTACCAAGCAGGTGTAACCCATGCATGACCGGTGATAATGGCTAGTTCACATGGTGGGTCGGGTATTACGTTATCACTGGTCACATTCATTAATGGGTATTTGACATCATATAAGTCAGAAGCATTGGGTTATAGTTGCTTAGAGTGTCATGTTACGACATGATTCAATCAATAGTATATATAATATTATATTATGAAAAACCTGACTAAATGGTCAATTTTCTCTCTACCTGAGAATGAAAATCCCAATTTGGTAAAAGAAAGTCAAAACACGATATTTTCCAGAAATATAAGATATTCCCAGGTCGTTTTAAGTCCCAACGAAGTGTAAATGGAAATTCGTGTTCGGTTCGAGATCGGGTGATTTTGAATAATGAAAAATATTTGGATTTTGTGAATAAATTTTTGAAACATAAACTAAAAACAACTAAATAAGAAAATAAATCAAGTAACAAAAGTCCAAATAACCTAAAATGCACTTAATCCTAAAAATACCAAATATTGGAAATTTAAGCATAAAAATTAAAATTATTTTTTAAAAGTCTTAAATACTTAAAAATAATTTAAAAAAAAAGATTTGTATTTTTCTGAATTTTATTTTATTTATTATGAATAAAAAACCTTTTTAAACTAATTAAATGAAAAAAATCATTAAATCAAAAGAGAAAAAACCTTTTTAAACTAATATGAAAACTTTTCAAAAACTAAGCAAATTTAAAATCCCCCCCACAAATTAAATGTATTCCCCCTAAAGTTTGCATCAAGCCCATTCCAAACTAATCGCAAAAATTAACTCCTCCTCCTGTCACCGCCACACCTCCCTCTCATCTCACCACAAATCCCGTCACCACTACAACTCTCCCGTCATAGACCCACCAGTCCCGTCACCACTGGTAAGTATTGTTATGTTCCTTTTGTACACATCGTTCTAACACATAAAATATATGAGTAACCCTGTTAAGCCTATTAGCTAATTGAACATTTGTTTTGAGATATTCTCTTGTAAATTATGTCATTTTCTTGGTATATTTAGATAGTTAATTAGTTAAAAAAAAATATAAGTAACCCTGTTAAGCATGTTACCACTTGAAGATGGAACCAGAATTTAGCTAGTTAATTTCTTATTTTTCCTTGACCCAAACACCCCTTTAGGAACTGTTTCATTAGACTTTATTCAATTCTTAGCATAATTCAATACCACATTCAATCTTTGAGCTATCCTCATTACTTGAAATGTCTTTTTTAACTTTTAAGATCATCAATTGCAGTTTGATGTTGTCTTCTATAATCTTCAATAACTTGGACTGTCTTTTTAACATGCCTGCAAGGACTACATTTATAAACATTGCTGCTCGGATAAGTGGGATACATTTATAAACATGGAAAAGTCTTAGATGGGACTAATAGGACCAACAAATCTTATATTTTTGGAGTAGCAGCGTTTATTGATTATGCAGTACACAACTTGCGGAAGATAGGGAACATCGACCCACGAGTTAATAAACATGATCTTTCAATGCCATGTCTGTGTACAGAATGTTTAAACCACATAGAGCATAAAGTGGAGGAAGTGCAGTTCCATTTATTACGAAATGGGATTGATCTAAGCTACATAAACTGGACTAAACATGGAGAGAAGGATGAGTCATCAATAAGTGCCCAAAAACCTGTTAACGCTACAACAGAGTTTGTTGACGACGCGGATTTTGCTTCATATATTCCAACAGATGCCCCAACAACAGTAGAAATGGTTAATGCTACAAAAGATAATTTTGATGAGGATGATCTTGTCAAATTTCAACAATTATTATTAGACGCAGAGAAGCCTCTTTACTAAGGATGTCCTGACTTCACAAAGATGTCCGCAATAGTTATACTACTCAACTTGAAGGGTAAGTACGGATGTTCTGATAAGTTCTTTACTAAATTACTAGGATTGTTAAAGAAGATGCTACCTGCGGGTAACGAAATGGTGGAAAAAACTTATCAAGCCAAAAAAAATTTGAAATTGATGGGATCAGGATATACAAAGATACATGTATGTATCAACAACTGCCTTCTTTACTGGAAGGATGACAAGGATTTGACTGCGTGTCGAACTTGTGGGATATCAAGATGGAAGGTGGATAATAAGACACATAAAGTGTAAGAAAACATTCCAGCAAAGGTAATGTGGTACTTTCCAATTATACCAATACTGCAACGACTATTTAAGATAGAAAGTATTTCAGAAGATTTAAGATGGCACGCGACACAGAGGATAACCGATGGTGTGTTACGTCACCCCGCAGATTCAAAGGCATGGCGTAGCATAGATGAAAAATTCCCCGAAATTGCTGAAGATCCAAGAAATCTACAGCTAGGAATATCGGCTGATGGGGTTGGCGTCAACTCAGGAAATAGGCATCACAGTGTATGGCCAGTTTTAACTGTCATATACAACCTTCCTCCATGGTTTTGTATGAAAAGAAAGTTTATCATGCTTTCGGTATTAATATCGGGATACCCAGGAAATGATATCGATATTTTTTTAGAACCGTTGGTTGATGATCTGCAAACCTTATTCGAGAAAGGGGTTGATACATATGATGCATCCACAAAAGATAACTTTAATCTACGTGCCGTTGTGTTATGGATAATAAATGATTACCCTGCACTTGGTACATTACGTGGCTACCCGTACAGTGGATTCAAAGGTTGTGTAGTATGTGGGAAAGATACAAACTGTGTTAGACTTTCTGTCTCATCCAAGCAAAGTTATGTTGGTCACAAACGATATCTACCATATGACCATTCGTTCAGAAGGCAAAGGAAGGCATTTAATGGACAACAAGAATTTCTCCCGGCTCCAAATCCAATGACCAGGGAACAAATATACAACGAGGTGCAACATATTGAAAATAAGTGGGGAAAAGGAAAACGAACAAACAATAATGCATCAGAAAACCAAGAAGATACGAGAGGCAGAGGTGGGAAGATTCAAAATCAGAAAAGAAACATAACAGAAGTAGAGGTTAGTTCAAGCCAAGTAAATGGACAAAACGGTGCGTATTTGAAGAAATTCAACATTTGGTATCGATAACTTAGGTATTGGAGGCATAATTATGTTCAACATTGTATTGATTTTATGCATGTAGAAAAGAATGTTGTTGAGAGTCTCGTCGGAACTTTGCTACATGTTCCAGGAAAAACGAAAGATTGACTGAATGCTCGATTGGATCTGGCTGAGTTGGGGGTAAAACAAGAGTTGTTTGCTATGCAAGAACAATACAAAACAACACTACCTCCAGCATGTTACACATTAACGAATGCTGAAAAAAATATTTTTTGTGAAACTTTACACAACATCAGGGTACCACAAGGCTATTGTTCAAATTTCTCTAGTTTGGTCAGCCTAAAGGATAGGAAGCTCATTGGCCTAAAATCGCATGACTATCACATGCTAATGCAAGAGTTTTTGCCCATTGCAATACATTCAATCATGCACCCACCCACACGATATGCTATTATCAGGTTTTGCTTTTTTCTTTAAATCAATATGTTGCAAAGAAATAATACTGCAATAACTAGATAATATGCAAGCAGAACTGGTAGTGACACTGTGCCTACTCGAGAAGTTCTTTCCTCCATTATTCTTTGATATTATGATACATTTGACTATGCACCTAACTAGGGAGGTAAAATTATGCAGTCCGATATGCTTTTGGTGGATGTATCCATTCGAAATATGTATGAAGGTTATTAAAGGACATGTGCGGAACAGAAATAGAGCAGAGGGATGCATTGCTGAGGAGACTATTGCGGAAGAAACAATAGAGTTTTTTAGCGAATATCATAAATCCATGAAAACTGTTGGTATCCCACCTGATAAACATGAAACAAATGAAAATAAGGAAGGAAAGCCATTGTCGGCCGGCAAATCAAGTGAAGTTTCTGCGGAACTCTTTCAGAAAGCACATTTGTATGTAATAAATAATAAAGATGAAATTGTACCGTATATCGAGTAAGTGTTACTAACACATGTCTATTTTGTTACTGAAAATGATCTATCAAATATAATAATCAAACACATTGTTTCAGGAGACACAAGCAAGTTTTGAAAACAGAAAACCCGGGTAAACGAATAGCATTTCTGGAGAATGAGCACAGTAAATCTTTTACCAAGTGGTTACGCAAAGAAGTAATTAATCTTATGTTACTCAACATACCCTTTCTAAACCTTATTTCTCAGCTCGTTTTGATCTGAAAATTGGTGTACTTATTCTTTTGAGCTAATATATACTTGTAATGAAATTCAAGTTGAGAGAGAGTTAGAAATCGACAAAGAAAGTGTATCAGAAACTGTAAGGTGGATATCCTATGGACCACGCGCCACCGTAGTGAAATACGATGCATATAACATCAATAGGTATACTTTTCGTACGAAATGTAATGAAGGCAAAGTTTACCAGAACAGTGGGGTTGGTGTTGAGGCATTAGATCTGCACATATCTAAAGAAGTTGCAACCACAAGACAAGCATTTTATTATGGGGTTTTACAAGAGATATGGGAACTAGATTACCATTACATGCAAATTCCTCTTTTCAAATGTGACTGGGTTAATTACAAAACTGGTGGTGTGAAACGCGATACTACTCTTGGGTATACATTGGTTGACCTGAATAGTTTAGGCCACAAAGTTGATCCGTTCATATTAGCCTCACAAGCACGACAAGTGTTTTATGCGAAAGACCAGGTAGATAAAAAATTGTCTATTTTCTTTAAGACACCTCCGAAGAATTACAAAGATAAGTATGCCGAAGCCGATGAGGAATTTAGTACCGTCATTCACCAGCACAATGATAACATATTGCCACGTGTGGATCGACGTGACTTGGGTAATGAATCACGAACTGACTACTATCGGACCGACTGTGGAGGTGTTGTTATACAAAAATCCAAGTGAACCATCTTATGCTCAAGTTGCCACACTCTAACTTTATCATATTTCACCCGTTCTTTTAAAGCATAAAGACATTCGATTTTTTGTACTTGTTTAAGGATTTATATTTGTAATAGAAGACTTAATATTAATTAAATCTGTTAGGTATATTAGTTTGTACTTGTTTAAGGATTTATGTTTAAGGATTTATGCTGAAAAGCAAGAATTCTCACAGATTGGAGATGTATGGAAGTTGTGCTAGTTGATGTGCTATAGTACAGAGTTAATTCTGGTGATGTCATTGTTAAGTATGGTTGACCATTTTTTAGTTTGGTAGTGCAAAAATATTACCGTTGGTACTGGTCGAGGGAAAAACGATTTTTACTGTCTAAATAGTACCGTTACCTAAGTTTAGGTGGTCAGAAGTATTTATATGGATAATTTTTATTTTTAGAATTCGTATTTATCCTTTAATTACTTTATCCTAATCTTTAAAAGTTTAAATCTTTTCTTTCGATTAAGTCTCTTTACCAGCACTAAACCCTAATTGCGCTACACAACCAGTACTTCAATTAACATAAAAGATGGCACAATTAAAGTTTGTAGACAAGCACAATCAAGTGGGATTTCTCAAAAAGCCTGCTGAAAGCACAGGCTTCGAGCAAATAGTGGACTTTCTAAAGGGTACTCATATCAGGTATGCCCTTACTCCTAATCCAACTATCTATGATTCCCTAGTCAAACAGTTCTGGCAGACTGCTACAGCTAGAACTATTGCTGATGGGACACTAGAGTTAAATGCAACTATTAATACTTTAAAGTATTGAATCACTGAGGAATCAGTCAAAAGCAAGCTTCAATTGGCTGATGCTTCAGGGATTTCAATGTTGTCAAATAATGACCTCTTTCAAAGATTGGGAAATATTGGATATCTAACTGATGGAACATTCACATTTTGGAAAAGTCATTTTATGCCACAATGGCGTTTCCTTGTGCATTATCTTTTACATTGTATGAGCTCTAAAAGTGGTGGATGGGATCAATTTGGAAGCAATATTGCTTCTGCATTGGTCTGTCTCTCCACTGGCAGACTCTTCAATTCTTCAAAAATAATTTTTGATGCCATGGATGCTAATGCCAATAATAAGAAAAAGATTTTGATGTACCCAAGATTTTTGCAAATGATCTTAAATGTTGAAACAGCAAGCAAACATCCTTACATTGTTGTCCCTTTCACTAAAAAGATATTTGGTAATATGAAAAGGGGTTTTAAAGGGGTACACAGGCCACTTTTGCCTGCTGTTGCTACTGACCCTGCAGGTACATCTACATTTGTTCCATTTCCTACTGCTACATCTGAAGTTCAGGCTCAATCTACATATGAACCAGAAGAACCAGAGTTTGAACAAAGGACACCAACACTCCCACCACCTACACCTTCAGTCCATGAGGAAGAACCACCAGTGATTCCTCAACCACAACCTCCAACACCCACTCCTACAGCAGAACCTAGTTCCTTATCTATGGAAGATCTACTTCAATTGGTTCCACAACTGATTTCATGGGTTGATGAGTTGGAGAAAAACTTGAAGAAGACTAAGAAGGCACTGGGGACTACTGTTTTGACATTGCTCAAAAGAGTTAAGAAATTGGAGGGGAAATTCAAACAGAAGGGGATAGACATTACAGACTCAGAAGGTGAGGAATCCTCTGAGGAAACACAAATTAGTCCTCAAGGATTAGAAGCAGCTGAAATCTTGGTTAAGAATCTCAGTCAGAAGAAATCCTTTAGGAAGAGACTAGATAAAGAAGCTACAAGTTCTGGTGGAGTGGATAAGTCTGGTGACTTTACTAATGATAAGTCTGGTGGTGCTGAAATTAAATATGCTTTTGATGAAGATTTTAATATTGGCTTTGATGCTGAAGTTAATACTTGTACTGAACATATTAATCCTGGTAGTGATTCAGGTAGTACTGGTGAAGAGTTTGTGCAGAGGAAAGGCAAAGGAATAGTGCAAGAATCTTCTGAGCCATTGAAGACCAAAAAGCAACTCACAGAAGATGAAGCTAGCTTTGCTGAGATTGCTAGGATTCTAGCAGAGGATGAAGCTGAAGAAGCTACACTTGCAGAACAAAAATTGAATGATGAGCTAATTGCCAAAAACTTGTAGGAGCAACCATAATTAACTGAAGAGCAAAAGAAAAGGGAAGCTGAAGTTCTGGAATCTGCCAAATTTTACACTGATGAAGAATGAGATTCTATAAGGGCCAGATTAGAAGTAAATAGATATATCCTTGCTGATATTGGGGAAGAAGACTATGCAAGTAAAATAGTGGAGATGATTAATGAGAAGAAGAGGCTTCTCAGTGAGCAGAGACAAAGAGAAAGGATACACAGACCCTTGACCAAAGGTTAGCAAAAGGATTATATGATCCACTACATCAAAATTCAATGGAATCCTAGCTGGACGTTGGGCCAGATAAGGAAATTGAAGGTTGATGATCTAAAAGAAGAATTTGAAAAAGTAGTACAGCAAATTAAACGCTTTACTCCAATGGATTAAGAGTTGGAAGCTTCAAAGCTTAAAAGGCAGGGTTTCAATCTTCAACCAAAGGATGCTAAGAAGCAGAAGATTGCAGAGACTGAGAAGGTTGCTGAAGCTGAAAAACTGTAAAGAAAGAGGAGGAAGCTGAGGTTAAGCAACCATTTATGAAGGTGACAAGGAAGAAATCCAATGGAAGGAAAGGAGTGAAAAAGGATAAGACTAAGGTTAAGAATGAAGTGGAAGAGTACATGAAGGATAAGGTTGATGAACCGTCATCAGAAGAGTTTACCATGGGCTCCATTCCTACAGGTTCAGCACTTCCTGCTAAGATTGCAAAGGTTCAGATCATCAAAAATGGGAACAAGGTAGTTTACCTGATAGTAATGGAAAATCACACCGACACTATATATGTGAACTTTCCTGCTTTATTGAGTGATTTGTCCAGGGATGATTTGAAGACCATGTACCAGCTGATGATGGAGAAGCATGGTGACAAGAGACCTGAAGAGGAATATGGAAGAGTATTCTGGGGTGACTTGAAAACCATGTTTGAGACATCAGATGCTGATGATGAAATGTGGAAGTTGGCCTGTCAAGAACAAGTTATCAGATGGAGATATTTCCACACTTGTCAGGTGCACTGTTTGAAATTAGAAACTGCAATTCTTTATACGCTAACCGAAGTGGAGTTTCCACTTCCAAGTAGGATTTGCATGGCTATGCTTGAGAAGAAGCTGTTAGGTGAAAGAAAGGATGATGCATGCTATCAGCTTTTGAGGATAATTGAATCAAAAGCTCAACAGCAATAATACTGGTAGTATAACAGTTATGTCTGGTAGGCTTAGTTTTAGTGGTTAATTCTGCCAGTACAAAGTTAAGTCTGGCAGACGTAAGTTAAGTCTGTTTAGTATTCGTAGTTAATTATGTTTATGAAAAATAGAATAGTTTGTTAGAGTTTAGGGAAGGATATGTATGCGTAGAGATATCTTAGGAAGAGATATCTATATCCTTCTACACGTTTTGTATACTAGGGTTTCCTAAGTGTATAAAAGAACCCTAAAGTATAGTGAAATGAACTTGTACTTAGACGAATAGAAATATTAATAGAAGAAGTTTATTAGTGAAATAGCATTTGTGTTCTTCTTGCTTGTTGTTAAGATTCCGCATTAACAATCAAGTACTCGTTGTTAAAGAGTTCTTCATATAATTAGTTTGGATTTATCAAAGTTTAGTAGATTGTGGTGTTGCACAAGTGTGAATGTGTATGTTTGTGTGTGCATATCAATGTGACTATAAAATCCATCACCTACAAACTCACATTTGCATTAACATCACAATAAATGCAACAAACTTGACCATATGGTGTTTAAAGCGAAGAAATGTGTATTTTGTGACTGTTGATCATCCAATGGCCACATGAATTTTATGTTTGTGTGGCCTTTTCAAACATTTAGTTACACAAAGCATGTTTCTTTTGGGTATTTAGTCACATACAATTAAGCTTAAAGTAGCCAAAAGTGTTAATAAGTGTGACCATATGGTGTTTAAAGTAAAGAAATGTGTATTTTGTGTGGCTATTGATCATCCAATGGCCACATGAATTTTATGTTTGTGTGGCCCTTTCTAACATTTAGTCACACAAAGCATGTTTGTTTTGGGTATTTAGTCACATACAATTAATCATAAAGTAACTAAAATTGTTAATAAGTGTGACCATATGGTGTTTAAAGTGAAGAAATGTGTATTATGTGTGACTATTGATCATCCAATGGCCACATGAACATAATTGATTCACACATTTGTGATATGCTGTTGCTATTGTAAAGGCATATAGTCACATGATTGTGCTAGAAGTAAATGTGACTATACAAATTATATTTTGCCAAGCTAACACAAAATAAACTTTAAAAACACATATTAACTTATGTGACCATATGTACTGGATTTTGGCTACACTTAAATAATGTGTGACAAAACGTTTAGTGTGACCATATATGGCATTTGGTCACAGTGTTCAAGTGTGTGACATATATTTGTCACTATTTATATGTATATCGTGACTAATGCTTCAACCTTACTTTTCATTTGTCACGCGTTCCAACTTCATATGTGGCTAAATAATTAGCAAAACATATCAGTCACCCTTAAATAATGTATGACAAAACTTGACTGTATGATTTAGACACAAAAAAAATTACTTCATGTGACTAATGCATCAAGGTTACTTGTATTTGTCACGCGTTCCAAATTCATATGTGGCTAAATGATCAAAACAAAATTACCAGTTACCTTTAACCACATAATGTTCGATTGTGTGGCAATACAGTTCTAATGGTCACTCAATCAAAATTTTCATGTGTGACTAATTAGTAAATGTTGACAATTTTCGTACCTTCAGCCACACAAATATGCGAATGTGTGGCCGTTCCATTTCGCCCATGTGTGACCGAATCCCGTTTTTGTACTAGTGATATCATACCATGCTTTATGAGCTTGCTTAGGACCATACAAAACTTTCTTGAGTTTATAAACATGTTCAGGTTTCTTAAAGTCAATGAATCCTGGAGGTTGTGCTACATATACCTCCTCATTGATGAAACCATTTAGGAATGAACTTATTCACATCCATTTGGAATAACTTAAAGTCTAAGGCACAAACGTAAGCAAGTAGTATTCTAATGGACTCTAATCTGGCTACGGATGCATAGGTTTCATCATAATCAATTCCTTCTTGTTGATTACAACCTTGTGCTACTAATCTTGCTTTATTCCTAGATACACCACCATTTTCGTCTAAGTTATTTCTAAATACCCATTTGGTTCCTATTATAGTTGTGAACTTAGGTTAAGGTACTAAGTCCCAGACATCATTAGACTTAAATTTGTTTAATTCCTCTTGCATTGCAATGATCCAACTTTTGTCTTTCAATGTTTCATTAACATTCTTATGTTCAATGATTGATATAAAGCAGAAGAACTTGCTTTTATCTCAGGCTTGTGATCTAAGAGTTCTTTGGTTTAGATTTCCTATGAAGTTTTCTAAAGGGTGATTCCTAGATTCCTTAATATTGGTTGTTCCATCAACTTCTAAAGTTTCATCCTCAATATCATGTCCTAGGTTTTCTTGTTATTGACCTCGATGGCTTCTACTTCATCCATATCATCTTCCACCAAGGGTGATGTTTTAGATGGGGGAGGACTTTCATCGAAAGTAACATTTAAGGACTTTTTGACTTTCATTATGTGTTTATTTAGAATGATGCAGGTTTTGCTATTTTGGGAGTATCCTAAAAATACACCTTCGTATGACTTTGGATCAAACTTGGTGAGATAGTCTTTTGTATTTAGTATGAAGCACTTGCTTCCAAATACTTTAAAGTAATCTATAGTGGGTTTCCTACCTCTTAAGATTTCATATGGGGTTTTACCTAACAGGTATCTAATGGAAATTATATTCAATATATACGTCGAGGTATCTACAACATTACACCCGAACTTCTGAGGTATGGATTTCTTGTTTAACACTAATCGTTTCTTGTAGAGTTCAATTTTTCCTTTCAACGACTCCATTTGATTGAGGGGTGCGAGGAGTGGAGAAGTTGTGAGTAATTCCATTGGAGTCACAAAACTTTTCGAATTGAACATCATTATCAAATTCTCGACCATGGTTAGTTCTAATGGAAACTATTGAACAACCTAGTTGATTTTGGATCTTTTTACTAAATATTTAAAAGTGATCGAAGGCTTCATTTTTGGTTTTAAGAAATTTTGTCCAAGTAGACCTAGACTAGTCGTCTACTATCACTAGAGTCTGTAAGTTTCCAACATAACCTCTTATGGTGGATGGACCAAAAAGATCCATGAGTAGAAGTTCTAGGAATCTAGAGGTTGAGACTACATTTTTAGCTTTGTGACTACTATTTGCTAGTTTTCTAATTTAGCAAGAGTCCCAAAAATGTTGATCGAACTTAAGTTTTGGTAGGTTTCTGACTAAATCCTTAGATGCTAATGATTGTATCAACCACATATTTGCATTCCCTAATCTTCTATGCCATAGTGTAGAATTCTCGTTAATAGTTGCTAGGCATATTTTTCATTTGTCCTATTTCCTATTTTCATCACATATAAGTCACCTTTCCTAATTCCTTTGCCAATGATTTTTCCATCCTTAATGATCTCACTACCCTCTTTCGAAAAAATCACTTTGAATTTTTTGTCACGTATTTGATTGATACTTAGTAGATTAAATCCTAAGTTATCTACATACTCGACATTAGTGATTATAAGAGAGTTATGAGTGATCGTACATTTACCAATTATGTTACCTTTGAGTTTACTTCCAAATGTGACATTACCTCTATTGCATGTCTGGTATGATGAGAATAGCTTTTGATTTCCCGTCATGTGATTAGTACAACCACTATCTTTAATCCATTCATCGGGCTTCAAGTTGATTCCCAAGCATATCTAAATGGATTATAGAAAAACTCAAACATTTGGTCCCCAATATCTCATGCGTCCATAGTTGTTAGCATCAAACATCCCATGAATTTGTTGCATTTGATTTGGATGTTGTAAAGGTGAATAAATTCCCTAAGGTACATAACTATATTGGAAATTATTTCATGCTACGAGATACATTCTTGGATAATTTTGTCTTCTAGGTTGTGTTGTCTTAAATTGAGTTTGAGAAATATTTATTTTCCTAGTTGGTGGAGTTTTTGATCTAGTCTCTGGTTTAGTAAATCCTACTTCGGGTTTTGAGGATGGTTTATATGAACGTTTGATTTTATCCATACAAGTAATAGGTGCCATATGATTACTTACAGTTACATGTTTTGGTGCAGGATGTAAACTATGACGAAAAGACATATTTGTCTTCTCTTAGCGGTCCTATAAACATGGGACGGTCCCTGATATATATGGGACCATCTACCCCTTCATTTTCGGAGTTCTAATTTTATTTATCACTAGATTTCTTTTTAGCCTTTAGAGCAAGAGATTTGCTTTCTATTTTGCTTTTAACTATTTCGGAATCTTTCTTGATGATTTGTTCGTGAACTTTCAAGTTTCCGATGAGTTCGTCAAGAGATAGTGAAGTCAATTCTTTAGATTCTTCAATTTCTGTGACCTTTGCTCTCCACTTTGGATGCAAATCCCTAAGCAATTTTCTTACACAAGTTTTGATAGAATAGCCTTCATCAAGAGCTTTTAGACTAGTAATGATAGTGTTAAATCTAGCAAACGTATTATCAATTGATTCGTCTTCAGGAATGACGAATTGTTCATATTGTTGCACGAGAAGATCAATTTTGTTATCTTTGACTTAATTATTATCTTGATGGGTGATTGACATAGTTTTCCAAATTTTTTTAGCCGTGTTACACAAAAAAAAATTTCATACTCTTTGTTTGTCAAGTTTCTTTTTAAGATCCTCACTTTGTTTGTCAAAAGATACAATTTCATCCTTTTTAGTTATAGGATTAGTTTTAATAGGTTGAAAATCATCCTTAGTAATAACATGTCAAAGATCTAGATCTTTTGATTTCACAAAAGTTTCAAATCTATTTTTCCAGTAAATAGATCGATCGCTTTCGAAAAGTGACGGTATTTGCATAGATTGCCCTTCTAGATATCTTTCAGAATCCATAGATCAATTCAAGTTTTAAAATACAGTATATTTTAAAGTTCTTGAGCAACCTGGCTCTGATACCAATTGTAGAAACTAGAAGGGGGAAGGGGGTGAATAGTTTCATCGTTAAAATTACATTTTAAAATTATTCCTTTTAAAACTCTTTTGATTCGAAGTTATGTGATATGAATCAACAATATATGAACACAATAAATATGAACAAAGATAAAGTATGAAAGAATAGTAAAGAGAAAGAACGATCAAACCAATATGCATAGATTTATAGTAGTTCGGCTACGAAGCTCTATCATCGCCCTGCTCCACTCTTAGAGTATCACACTCGAGAGTTCACAATCACTATGTCAACAAACTCCCCTCAGGCGGAGAAAACCATAAAACGTCGCTTACACTAATTTCCGACAATAAGCTAAAGGTTGAGTTCTAATCTTAGCTAGAACCAATCTATAGTCACACTTGTATTTTCAGGACTAAAATACTAACCGATATACACAACACTTCCGGACTTACACACCTTCCGGATCTACCAATATTACAACAAAGAGATTAAGAGAGTTTGGATCAAGAACAGAATTGTAACAAAGGTTATGTATATAATTCATATTCTACAACACTTTGTTTCTTGACGAATACGAGCGTTCTTCTCTTGCACTTTGAAGTAAGAAGAATGTGATCATTTATAAACAAATAACAAGTTAATGTGATCAAAGAAGAGGGATTAAGAAAACAGAAAGCTTGTGTGCTCAAGAGGTATGAAAATATGTTCGAAATAGTCCAGTATTTATAGGTTGCTGGAGGAGCATAGACGGTCGAATAAAGCTCGACGGTCCCATATATATATATATGGGACCGTCCTCCTATAAGGGACCGTCCATAGCAGGACGCTACTCTTTTTGTCCTCTTGTGGTGAAATATTTTTATGATGAAGGTAGGATCTTTTTAGAATGGAAAACCAAATTTTGAATATATAATCTTATTAAAATATTTCTTTATAAATACAAAATAATTTGTATGATTTATTTTTGTAAAAAGATTTTGTCTCATTTATAGATGTGAGGTTTAGGATAAAAATATTACTTTGATAACTTAAATAGTTTGATACATTTTTTGTTCATACCTTAAGTGATATCGTGTCGAAATGGACTTTTACGATTAATAATTTGTTTACGTATATTTTTACGTAACGTGTTTTTACATTTTGTGATCGTCAAACGTATGGAGGTCGAAAGATATAAATAACGTTTTTGACAATATTTGTATTAACAAAACAAATTCAACAAACGAAGCGAAAGCTATATTCAAATTACTAAACCAAATTCAAAATTCTAATTCAAAAGTACCAAATACAAATTCTAAAGATACCAAATTTTAATTTCAAAAGTATAAAGAATTCTAAAGCCATTAATCTTTATTTATAGGCAAAACTAACCGTTATAGATTAGTTTCTTAAATTTAAATAAACTTATAGCACAAGTTACGCAAATTATCAAATTTACCCAGCCACCCATAAAGTTTAAACCACTTTCTAACAATAGATTTGCTGCCTATTCGCCGTTTGTTTTTTAATATACAACAATCGAAACAGTTGTACTATTCGCCGTTTGTTTTTTAATATACAACAATCGAAGTGTTGCTTTTACTGAAAAGTGTGTATATCACTTTTTGGTCATCGTCAACTTATAATCCCAACGGAGTTATAGGTATAAAAACAAGCTTAATACACAATTAAACTAGTTTAAGTTTGTTATCACTAAATTGACACCAAATTAAGTGATCATTATGAAGATATTACTGATATGTGTCTAAATACACATATATTTTATATTATTTAAACCCACAAAAACAGCCAAAAACACACAAATGACTATATAAATGTTACAAATATCATGAAAATGTGTTTTTATGTGATTCAGGTACAAAAAGATTGAAAACAAATGAAAAATGATCAAAGTTCACAAAATTGTCATTTTCAGTCCCTGGAGTTTCACAAAATGGCAAAACTAGTCCCTAAAGGTGTAAAATGAATAAAAAGTCAACTTTAGTCCTTGGGAACTCAAACATATTTACTATAGTCCCTGGATGAAAGTTTACACAAAACTGGCAACTTTTACCCCTTAAAATCCAAAAATGACACAAATGGTCCTTATAAGTTTTAAAATAGAAAAAAATACAACTTTGGTCCTTGTGTTATTGTTTATTTGCAGGTTTGGTCCCTAGAAGAAAGTTTGGAAAGATGGCAAAACAGGTCCCTCAAGTTTCAGCCTTGTACAACTTTGGACCTTGGGCTTTATTACACTACAAAACCAAACTCACCCTTGAACCCCCTGTCAAAACCGTGAACCCCCCAAACTTGAACCCCCAGCTTATTAATAAAATCCCACGGTCAAACGGTCAAAACCAATTCCCTCCTACAAACCGTCTTCCCTGTTCCCTCTCCCTCACACACTGAAACCTGTAACTGCTCCAAAACCACCACCACCTCATCACGACAGCTGGCTACACTACTCTCCAGCTCATGCCCCCTCCTCTTGTACAACCACTAAGCATTTAATGCTTTCCCCACCATCCTTTCACTGTTATACTCCCATACCCTGTTTTTGCTACTAACCCTCCAACTTGGCCTCTAAACCTATCCAAACTTGTCCCTTACACCTCCACAAACAACCAAGGTTCTTTAATTGCAATAAAACTGCCCCAAGCAGCCTATTGGACTTTTGGCGCCAAAAGGCTAGGATCAATTCTGCTTATCCAATGGACACAAATTAAAGTGGGGTTTGACTGGAATGCTAGTGGGAACTCAGTATGTTATAAAAGAGAAGAGAAGGAAGAGAGAAGACTAACCTTGGGCTAGCCATTGGTCACGTAGTGTAATTTTAAATGCTTTCTTTAAATTAAATGTCTTTTAATGTTTTAATGTTGTAATTCTCCTTAAACTAGTGTAATAGAACTTCCTTTACAGTTAATTGCAATCTATCTTTCATTTCAAATTTTTACTTCATTGTTCTTTAATTTTCAAGTCGTTTCAATTCTTGTTGATTAGTGTTGTTTGATGGACTCTATAAGCCACATAAGCTCCTGACAAAGCTCATTTAGCTTTTAGAAACCTTAAAACAAGTTATAGTCATTAAAACAAAAATACTAAAAAAAAAATTGAGAAAATACAATGAAAAATCAAAAATAGTGAGTTGAGAAGGAAGAAGCTTGGAGCAGGATAAATTCTGTATGGTCCTGGGTTGTAGTGCTTCTTGGGAAGCTTTAGGATTGTTCTTGGGTCCTGGTTCTTTGTCTCAGCTTGAATTTCATCTTGTAAGCCCTTTTATTAATTTTTGCACTTTACTGTATATGTTACTTTAATGCTTTAAATTTGATGTTTTTATGTTTCTTTGTTGTTTGTTAGTATTTATCTGTCTTAATCTCAGGTGTTTATATTTTGGATCTCATTGATGCTTTGAATTACATTTTGACTGCCAATATGCCAATTTTTGATGTTCATAGGCTTAGACTTGTTTGACATCTTGTTTGTGCTGAAAAAGGTCTATTTTGACACAATATGACCTCTGGATTGAATATGATGGGCTTATGCAGTCACTTGTTGTGAAAATCTCAATTTGAGCCAATTTAAGGGGTGTTTGGATCGAGCCTTTATTCTATGTTTTAGGACTTTGTAGAGTTTAAAAACAATCTAGGAAAAACTATTTAGGTTATAATGGAACTTTTAAAGCATAAAATACCTAGGTTTAGAGTTAAAAAGTCAAAATTCCCATTTGAGCTCCAAAAGTGCATACACAGTGCAGTGTATGAGCTCAAATTGTGCAAATAGGTAGATTTTTAGCTAAAGTAGCTTAATTAGTTGTTAAAATAGCTTAAAACATCATTTTAAGTCATTAGGAATTACTAGAAATTCATTTTGGTCAACTTTTGATAAAAATTCAAAAAGTCAAATTTCGGTTTAAGTCATTTTTGAATAAACTTGTGAATTTCATGTAGGACTTAATATTAGGAGTGAAGACTTGTGCTTTTGGATATTTGTCATTCTGTTGCTTGGCTTCATCATAGTATTTTTTATAATTTTTAGTTAGTGTTGTAAACTGCTTATTTGCTAGCTTCTTTTAAGCTCTTTTTCACAAACCTCCCTTTTTGCTTATTCCTTATTTCTGCTTATTCAGTGTGTTTTTCTTGTTGTTGTTGCTTATTCTGAGTTCCCATAACTTTTTTATAGCTTATTCAACCTTTGGTTCAGTAGTGGTAGCTTTTTATTAGCTTATGCAAGCTTAATAGCTCATTTTGACCCATTTTAAGGTCTGTTAAGCAAATAAGCTCACAACAAGCTTATCTTTGAGTCCCCCAAAATGTGTCTTCACAAAAGTTGCTTATTTTCAGTAATAAAATAGTTTTGTAAAAGAAAATTTAAGAAAAACCAAAAATCAAAATAGTGATAGCTTCTATTTAAGCCATTTGGCTTATTTTTTCTGTTTTTTCAAAAAGCACTTTTCATTTTTATATATTTCCTAGTATTCTGCTATCATATAGTATTTATAGAAAAAGTTTCATATTTATTAGAGTTCATTTAGTATTTATTAGAATTTTTATTAGTTTTAAATAATTAATAAATAGTAATTAATTAATAATAAATAGATAAAAAGTGTAATAAATATATTTTCAGTTTTATAATATTTTAGATTTTTCTAAGTCATAATTTCACTTTTCTAGCTTTATTTCATATTTTCTTATATTTTAGGGTATTATTAAATAGTTAAAAATAGTTTTTAATTAATAATAATTAAATTAATAGTCATAAAAATAATTTTATTTTTCCAATAATTTTCTTGCATCATTAGGATTGTAAAAATGTATTTTCCATATCCGTAGGTATTTTACTTCTTTATTTTCACGTTTTATTTCGTACGTTCACGTAATTTTATTTAAACGAACGTTTTAGGTTTTAAACGTTAATCGTTTTTAAGAATAGAATTAAAATGACTTCAAAGTCTTTATTAGATTTAATTTCCTTAGTGTAATCAATCATAACCCCTTTCCTGTTCAATATCACCCGATCACAGATTCGTTGTATTACAGTTTACACACCTCGTTGGGACTTAACGACCCGGGGAAAACACTAAACTCCTCTGAACTTAATTGCATTGCGTTCTGAGCTGTTTAACTTTTATGGTTGACCATTCACAAGTGGTTGACTAATAAAAGATAGACCGTTCGGAGCGAATCAAATTTTGGCGCCGCTGCCGGGGAGGTGTGCTGCGTACTACGAATTTGAAGCATCCGTGATTATTGAATATACACCCATTGTATATTTACCATCTTTGTCCATATTTCCTTATTTTCATATAAAACCAAAATTATCGTGAAGTTAATTCGTTTGACTAATCGATTACCAAAAATATTTTCATTCTTTGTTTTTACAACATGTTTTTCAAAAATACCAAAAATATTCCTCTTTACCCTCTTACCCTTTTGATTCTTCATTTCTTACCCTCTGTAAACCTTTGATTCTTTCCTATGTCGTATCCACACCATTTTGGTTGCCAATGGTGTGGTGGTCCTCATAATGGTGGGAATTGTCCCGGCTGTAGCATGGTAGAATCAGGAGATGGGTCTGTCTATAACCAAGCTCCCTATCCTTACCATGACACATCTGATTCATTCTACCAGCCACCACATCATGAGATATTGACATATCTGTGTGAGTTTTGTGGAGATCCTCACCAAGGATTTGAGTGTCAATCCGGAAACGCGTTTGTCTATGAACAGTTTTCTGGTAACACTCAGGACTTTGGAAATTACCAAATTCCATATTATTCACATGTCCAGCCACAACAATCATTTTGTTGTGAATACTGTGGAGGTCCACACGTCAGCTCGGATTGTCAAACGGGGAATACATTTCCTTGTGACAATTTTGACACATCATTTCAAAACCAACCTCCACAGTACCAAATGATTCAAGCAACTCCTCATGAAACTACGACAGACCTTCTACTGAAGAGTCTGGAGTTATTAAAAGAACTTAAGGAGGAGTCGGCTATGTCGTTTCAAAACTCTCGTGAGGAATCTATGGCAGAATTACTTGCAAAAGAACGAGATGCTAGAAACGAAAAGAGTATGGAAGAATTACTTGTCGAAGAACAAGCAGCTAAAACACGTGCTATATTCCGCAGTGCTGCTCTTCTCGATGAGGATGATGATGATGAAGTTACCCTTGATATTCGTCAATTTTGTGCGGGTTCATCAAGTTCATCAGTTGAAATTCCTTCCATGAAAAATCAGGGAGAAAAGACTATGATGGAATTACTAGCAGAAGAACAAATGGAAAGTGTAAAACATATGTATGCTAGTCCTTCTCAACTCCCTCAGCCTGTTGTTATCACACCCAATATTCCCACTCACTCTCTAAACATGGGGGATGAGCATCTTGACACTGTTCCTGAAAAGGAATCGGACGAATTCATAAAGTCTAGTGTTGAGAACCTTGTCCCAATCCCGAGAGAGTCACAGGGAACTTCTGATCATATGTGTGATTCTCTTTCCCCTATTGAGTGTTCAAATGATCATTTTGAAACTTTCTCTGATCTTAGCGACGATTGTGCTTCCTATGGAAACATCGAGTATATTGAGGCATCACTCCCACAGTCTGATCCTCTTCTTGAGGAGTTCACCGATGAACTCGCTCACATCAATCCACTTTCATCGAAAAGTGATGATGATATCTTTGATTTCGAAGCCGACCTAGGAGAAATTGAAAGTCTCCTTTATAATGATCGTTCACTCACTTCTCACCCTAACAGTCCAATAGAGAATGTTTATCACTTTGTTCCCGAAACATTCAAAGCTACTTTCACCAATCCACTATTTGAATTCGAATCTGAATTCACTTGGATTTCTAACAATCCAATCTTTGACGAGGATAGTGATGAGCCCACAATGGAACAAGAGTTCACAAATTCACTTCATGTGAATGATTCTCTTCATGAAGAGTTCTCCTGTTAACTCACTCATATCATATATCCACCGGAGTATGATAACTTCTACTTTGATCTAGACACACCCGGGATATGTCTAGACCAATTGAGCTTAAATGATGAGATTCATGCTATTATGAATTCTCCTGTGGGTGATGATGAGTTAGTCATGATGTTTATCATGACTTTCTTTCTCTTCTTCACCTATCCCGTGACTTCTCCTGTTCTTCACTCCTTCGGGAATCAGGACACTATCTTTGACCTCGGCATTTTCATTTATTATTTGTGAGCCGGATCTATGTATACCTCATCGGTGTGGAACTTTCACGTACTTCAATGTTTATACAAACATCTTGAATGAAAGTCCGATGGAGATTGTCTCTTCCACTTACTTCCCCATGAATAAATTAATTCGGGGTCGAGTCAAGCTAGCGACTCGATAATCAAAAACAGTAGTTAAACATGGGTTTTCACCCGTGTGTACCACCCTAGTGTGGGGGAGTTGCCCCCCCCCCCCCCCCCCCCCCCCGCTGTTGTATATAAAGTTTCAAAAAAAAATCACAAAAATAATGGCCGTAGTATTTCCCTTTTACGTTCTATGTTTCGGCATAACCGCCGGTACTTTGAATATTGAGGGCAATATTCATTTCTAGTGTGGGGGGGAATTCTCACGAATTTTATCATGTAATTATACCACCCAATTCCCCCATTTTTGGCCAAATTTTTTTTTGGAGTAAGTGTTTTGCACTTACTCAGCTTACGGTTATCAGTCCGCCATGTCTAATAAACAAAAGGATTGGCTAATCCAGGAGCAAACGTCACTTGTTAAAGATATCTCAAATCCGTTGACGGCTTGCAATTTGCCCAAAATTGTATGGTGTTCAGCTCACCATATCTTTAATTAGTGAAGAGTTGGCTAGCCCGCAAGTTTATGGCTTGTGGTAAAGGCAGTTGGAAAACCATAATTGGTAATCGACTCACCAAAGATATTTTATCTAAGAGTTGGCTAGTCCAGAAGCAAACGGCTTCTGGTAAAGACAAATCAAAACCGTTGAAAGCTGGTGATTTGCTCAAAATCATTTGGTTATCATTGTACCAAGGTTCTTACTTGAACTGAAACAATTGGCTACTCCAGAAGTAATGGCTTTTGGTAAAGAGACTTAAATCCATTAAATTTTCATAAAAGATTGCTAGGGACTAGCAATAGTTTAGTGTGGGGGATTTGATATGTGTCTAAATACACATATATTTTATATTATTTAAACCCACAAAAACAGCCAAAAACACACAAATGACTATATAAATGTTACAAATATCATGAAAATGTGTTTTTATGTGATTCAGGTACAAAAAGATTGAAAACAACTGAAAAATGATCAAAGTTCACAAAATTGTCATTTTCAGTCCCTAGAGTTTCACAAAATGGCAAAACTAGTCCCTAAAGGTGTAAAATGAATAAAAAGTCAACTTTAGTCCTTGGGAACTCAAACATATTTACTATAGTCCCTGGATGAAAGTTTACACAAAACTGGCAACTTTTACCCCTTAAAATCCAAAAATGACACAAATGGTCCTTATAAGTTTTAAAATAGAAAAAAATACAACTTTGGTCCTTGTGTTATTGTTTATTGGCAGGTTTGGTCCCTAGAAGAAAGTTTGGAAAGATGGCAAAACAGGTCCCTCAAGTTTCAGCCTTGTACAACTTTGGACCTTGGGCTTTATTACACTACAAAACCAAACTCACCCTTGAACCCCCTGTCAAAACCGTGAACCCCCCAAACTTGAACCCCCAGCTTATTAATAAAATCCCACGGTCAAACGGTCAAAACCAATTCCCTCCTACAAACCGTCTTCCCTGTTCCCTCTCCCTCACACACTGAAACCTGTAACTGCTCCAAAACCACCACCACCTCATCACGACAGCTGGCTACACTACTCTCCAGCTCATGCCCCCTCCTCTTGTACAACCACTAAGCATTTAATGCTTTCCCCACCATCCTTTCACTGTTATACTCCCATACCCTGTTTTTGCTACTAACCCTCCAACTTGGCCTCTAAACCTATCCAAACTTGTCCCTCACACCTCCACAAACAACCAAGGTTCTTTAATTGCAATAAAACTGCCCCAAGCAGCCTATTGGACTTTTGGCGCCAAAAGGCTAGGATCAATTCTGCTTATCCAATGGACACAAATTAAAGTGGGGTTTGACTGGAATGCTAGTGGGAACTCAGTATGTTATAAAAGAGAAGAGAAGGAAGAGAGAAGACTAACCTTGGGCTAGCCATTGGTCACGTAGTGTAATTTTAAATGCTTTCTTTAAATTAAATGTCTTTTAATGTTTTAATGTTGTAATTCTCCTTAAACTAGTGTAATAGAACTTCCTTTACAGTTAATTGCAATCTATCTTTCATTTCAAATTTTTACTTCATTGTTCTTTAATTTTCAAGTCGTTTCAATTCTTGTTGATTAGTGTTGTTTGATGGACTCTATAAGCCACATAAGCTCCTGACAAAGCTCATTTAGCTTTTAGAAACCTTAAAACAAGTTATAGTCATTAAAACAAAAATACTAAAAAAAAATTGAGAAAATACAATGAAAAATCAAAAATAGTGAGTTGAGAAGGAAGAAGCTTGGAGCAGGATAAATTCTGTATGGTCCTGGGTTGTAGTGCTTCTTGGGAAGCTTTAGGATTGTTCTTGGGTCCTGGTTCTTTGTCTCAGCTTGAATTTCATCTTGTAAGCCCTTTTATTAATTTTTGCACTTTACTGTATATGTTACTTTAATGCTTTAAATTTGATGTTTTTATGTTTCTTTGTTGTTTGTTAGTATTTATCTGTCTTAATCTCGGGTGTTTATATTTTGGATCTCATTGATGCTTTGAATTACATTTTGACTGCCAATATGCCAATTTTTGATGTTCATAGGCTTAGACTTGTTTGACATCTTGTTTGTGCTGAAAAAGGTCTATTTTGACACAATATGACCTCTGGATTGAATATGATGGGCTTATGCAGTCACTTGTTGTGAAAATCTCAATTTGAGCCAATTTAAGGGGTGTTTGGATCGAGCCTTTATTCTATGTTTTAGGACTTTGTAGAGTTTAAAAACAATCTAGGAAAAACTATTTAGGTTATAATGGAACTTTTAAAGCATAAAATACCTAGGTTTAGAGTTAAAAAGTCAAAATTCCCATTTGAGCTCCAAAAGTGCATACACAGTGCAGTGTATGAGCTCAAATTGTGCAAATAGGTAGATTTTTAGCTAAAGTAGCTTAATTAGTTGTTAAAATAGCTTAAAACATCATTTTAAGTCATTAGGAATTACTAGAAATTCATTTTGGTCAACTTTTGATAAAAATTCAAAAAGTCAAATTTCGGTTTAAGTCATTTTTGAATAAACTTGTGAATTTCATGTAGGACTTAATATTAGGAGTGAAGACTTGTGCTTTTGGATATTTGTCATTCTGTTGCTTGGCTTCATCATAGTATTTTTTATAATTTTTAGTTAGTGTTGTAAACTGCTTATTTGCTAGCTTCTTTTAAGCTCTTTTTCACAAACCTCCCTTTTTGCTTATTCCTTATTTCTGCTTATTCAGTGTGTTTTTCTTGTTGTTGTTGTTGCTTATTGTGAGTTCCCATAACTTTTTTATAGCTTATTCAACCTTTGGTTCAGTAGTGGTAGCTTTTTATTAGCTTATGCAAGCTTAATAGCTTATGGCAAAAGTTCAATATAGAACCAAAATTTACCATAGATCCAATCAACCAATAATAGCCATTCATTTTTTTATTATGATAAACTTTCACCCTTTTTTAAAAAATTAAATATCTCGCAAACCGTTAATCGTTACGCGATAAAAATTATACCATCGTGACGAGAATTAAATTATCTTTATATAGATATGCACTACTATATATTTTTAACAACTTTTTTTTTTCAAAATTTCGGTCAACAAAAATCATATATGATTTGTGAAAATCATATATGATTCGATTTTTACGAATCACATATGATTTTTGAGAATCATATATGATTGTAAAAATCATATATGATTCGTAAAAATCGAATCATACATGATTTTTTAAAATCATATATGATTCGTAAAAATCATATATGATTTTTTCGGACGGAATTTTTGAAAAAAAATGTTTGTCGAAAGTATATAACAATGCATATCTATAGAAAGATAATTTAATTCTCGTTATGATGGTGTATTTTTTGTACCTTGAAAATTTACCGTTTGCAAGATATGTTGTTTTAAAAAAAAAGGTGGAATATGATTTAAATAAAAAATGGATGGCTATGATTGATCCATTGGTTCTATGACAAATATGAGTTCTAGATGGATCTCAACTCAATAGCTCATTTTGACCCATTTTAAGGTCTGTTAAGCAAATAAGCTCACAACAAGCTTATCTTTGAGTCCCCCAAAATGTGTCTTCACAAAAGTTGCTTATTTTCAGTAATAAAATAGTTTTGTAAAAGAAAATTCAAGAAAAACCAAAAATCAAAATAGTGATAGCTTCTATTTAAGCCATTTGGCTTATTTTTTCTGTTTTTTCAAAAAGCACTTTTCATTTTTATATTTTTCCTAGTATTCTGCTATCATATAGTATATATAGAAAAAGTTTCATATTTATTAGAGTTCATTTAGTATTTATTAGAATTTTTATTAGTTTTAAATAATTAATAAATAGTAATTAATTAATAATAAATAGATAAAAAGTGTAATAAATATATTTTCAGTTTTATAATATTTTAGATTTTTCTAAGTCATAATTTCACTTTTCTAGCTTTATTTCATATTTTCTTATATTTTAGGGTATTATTAAATAGTTAAAAATAGTTTTTAATTAATAATAATTAAATTAATAGTCATAAAAATAATTTTATTTTTCCAATAATTTTCTTGCATCATTAGGATTGTAAAAATGTATTTTCCATATCCGTAGGTATTTTACTTCTTTATTTTCACGTTTTATTTCGTACGTTCACGTAATTTTATTTAAACGAACGTTTTAGGTTTTAAACGTTAATCGTTTTTAAGAATAGAATTAAAATGACTTCAAAGTCTTTATTAGATTTAATTTCCTTAGTGTAATCAATCATAACCCCTTTCCTGTTCAATATCACCCGATCACAGATTCGTTGTATTACAGTTTACACACCTCGTTGGGACTTAACGACCCGGGGAAAACACTAAACTCCTCTGAACTTAATTGCATTGCGTTCTGAGCTGTTTGAATTTTATGGTTGACCATTCACAAGTGGTTGACTAATAAAAGATAGACCGTTCGGAGCGAATCAATTACCAAACCATAATTGGGGCTAAGACTCGGTGTAATAAGGAGACCTCAAGATCGTAATTACCATCACCACATCAGCTTTCTCTCTTTACAATCAACTTCATCACCAACTTAATGTAATAAGAAAACAAACTTCATCGTCAAAATATATCTCACTTAAACACATATATATCTCATCAAAACACACACACGCACATACAAAAAAAACACATTCACAACTCGATCTTTGCATTGACCGGGTCCTCCATGTTCTTCATTAAAGATGCATGCTCCCAGAGCACCAATAAAGAACGACGCGTCTTAGTTCTCCAAAACTCGATCGTATATTTCGGCCGGTCTAGGTCTAACATATGATTATACGTCACAATATGACAAACATATAATCACATGATACTACTAAGTGATCATATGAATATCACCTAATTTCATTTTCCTCACTTTCCATTCTAATTATTTTAATATGAGACTCCATATTTTATTTACACAACTTTACACAAAACTTACAATAAAAAAAATTAGTAATTCTTTTGATTGTGATAAGTATACCGTGGTCCTTGGTTTTTGCTTTACTGTTATACCTTATTGTCCGAGTAAATTCCATAAATATACCTATTTTAAAAGATCGGAACAGTAGTGTACCATTTTGAAACCCAACTTCCAAAAATATACTTATCTAATAAAAAACAATAAAAACAATCTTCCAAAACTTCAGTCCAGGTACATATGAAAACTTTAGAAGTTCCAACGGCTCACTCGAACTTCAGTCCTTTGTCACATGATTTTAAATGCTGCACGAATTTTTTAGCGCCCTCTCTTGGACATCTTCATGCTTGTGATAGTATTGATAATTCGTAAAATATATTGCTAAATTTGTTTGTATCATTTAGTTATAATTCTCCTTTGTTTTGCATTGCTATGCGTATAAGTAGAACCGAAGATAATTGCAATGAAATAGCTAGTTTTTCAGATATGATTATTTTTTGCTAATTAGTTATGTCAAGCATAGTCTTTATGTTTAAAAACAAAAATTGCGTTTAACCACTCATATCTTGAAAATAAGAAATCGTGATAAGCATTTAATCATTCACTTGACAAACCAAAACACTCTTGTAATCTTTACATTTCGTTGAAGGATTATATGCCTAGAAGCTACTAGTTTTTTCTTGTTATTTTTAATTGTGCTAGTCGTGCTAGCCTTTGTCGGTGGGTTGTGTTTAAGATAAATCATGTTGTTCATGCTTTTTAGAGTTATAGCAGGGTATTCGTGCGATGGGGTGGTGGGTACTTTGAAATATAAATTTTCAATGAACCATGCTTTATAATGTGAAACGTTTTATATGACGATAAATTTGCGGATGCCAAAAGTTTCATGTCGCATATTTTAACTCTTTAAAATATGGTAAGGTATCTGCGCATTGCGACGGCGGGTATCAAGTAATAAAATTTTCGGCAAAAAATGTTTTCAATTTTATGTTTTCTCTTACAATAACTTTATCAATAGCGAAAACATAATTAGTTTGAGTAACTTTAAAAAAGGTGATGGATAATATCAAATTAATTCATATAAAAACAATTGAAAGTGGCGTGATTTTGCGTCGCGGTGGTCAATAATATTATAGGGTTATGGTCAAATTAGTTGATAGTGGTCTGTAGTCACAAGTAAGTAGAAACATTTTTTTTATGAAATATATACGTAATAATCAACACCTCGTAATAAGTAAATAAAATATATTTTTGAACATGTTTGTATCACTAATCTTGTTTATTACAGTTATCCCATATAGATAAAAGATATAAATAAAAATGTGCTTATAATGTATATATCTTGTAAAATATATATTTATGAAACTGTTTGTATCATTAATATTGTTTATAACACAGGTCCCACATAGACAGAAGATATAAATAAAAGAATGCTTATAATGTAAAGAAAACTTATATGTTTAAGCAATCATTTAAAGTTATCCATGAAAAGTATAATAATTAACATACTAATATATTAATCATTGAATTAGCACTTAGCACTTTGCACATTTGTATCATTTGTCTTCAAAAAATTGTTCCGATTTTTATATAAAACCCTTTTTTTACTTTTTTGGTTAATTTTATTTAAACTAATTCAAAATTTATTTAGATTGGTTCTCGAAACAATCTTACGATATAATAATTGTTTTGGAACTTTGTAGTTTTGCATGCATTTTAACATCATATTCATTTACATGTGCATTTTTGCATTAAAACTATTCTAATTCCAAAAGAAATAATAAATGAAGCATTAAAATGTTGTGGAAGATAAATTAGTAAAAGCTATGTATTGTGTACATTATGCATTAAAAATTGCAATGCTTAAAAAATACATTAATGACATCTTAAAAAAATAGGAGAGAAGGTATTAAATGCTTTATAATTAGTATAGATATGTGTAATATGTATAAAATCAAATAAATTATCACTTGTGGATTTACATATTTGTTTCATTTGTCTTCAAAAAATTGTCCTGATTTTTATAAAAACCCGTTTTTTACTTTTGTGGTTAATTTTATTTAAACTAATTCAAAATTTAGTTAGATTGGTTCTCGAAACAATCTTACGATATAATAATAGTTTGGAACTTTCTAGTTTTGCATGCATTTTAACATCATATTCATTTATATGTGCATTTTTGCATTAAAACTATACTAATTCAAAAAGAAATAATAAATGAAGAATTAAAATGTTGTGGAAGATAAATTAGTAAAAGCTATGTATTGTGTGCATTATGCATTAAAATTTGTAATGCTTAAAAAACACGTTAATGACATCTTAAAAAAAATTAGGAGAGAGGGTGCTAAATGCTTTATCATTAGTATAGATATGTGTAATATGTATAAAATCAAATAAATTATCACTTGTGTATTTACATCTTTGCATCATTTGTCTTTAAAAAATTGTCCCGATTTTTATAAAAAACCGTTTTTTAATTTAATTTAAACTAACTCAAAAATTATTTAGATTGGTTTTCGAAACAATCTTACGATATAATAATAGTTTTGGAACTTTGTAGTTTTGCATGCATTTTAACATCATATTCATTTATATGTGCATTTTTGCATTAAAACTATACTAATTCAAAATGAAATATTAAATGAGGCATTAAAATGTTGTAAAAGATAAATTAGTAAAAGGTATGTATTGTGTACATTATGTATTAAAAATTATAATGCTTAAAAAATATATTAATGACATCTTAAAAAAAATAGAAGAAAGGATGCTAAATGCTTTATAATTAGTAGAGATTTAAAAAAAATGTGAATTTTTTTGTGAAAGAGTAAAGATTCTTACTTAAGAGTAAATAAATTTATGAAATTATGAAAGACTGAAGATTAGAAAGAGATGGATGAATGACTATGAGATAATAGAATTAGAAAAGGGTAGTGACGTTTGTTTATTGTTTTTTATTAGATAAGCAATCGTTAGAAAGCTCGTAGTCGTAGTTATTTTAAGTTAAGTAGTATTGAGTTTAGTAACACCGTGGAGGACGGACGGGTCTTTACCCACTGTATGCCTGATCCACAGCCCGTTGTGTGGCGTTTTATTGTAAGACTATAAATACTCTCTACCTTCCAAGGTAGAGAGTTGGAGCTCATAATAATATCTTTCACTTTCTCTCACTAAGTTCCCTAAACCTCTAACTTTCTCTCTCTAAAACACTCTTGTACGCCTACTTGTGTTAATGGTTTGATGTGTATGTGAAATCCAATATCCTACAATTGGTATCAAGAGCCATGGTTAGATCATCTCTTACATATCTTTGGATTTCTAGTGGTTTTTAGGTGGTTTTTGAGTTTGAAAGATTTAGTGGTTTTTGCATCATTTGGTTGATTTCTAGTGTTAAAGTTTGGATTTTTGTAGTACTTTTGTGTTTAGAATCATCTCAAGTGTTTAGGTTTTGATTTAGAAGGTTTGAATCATAGTGGTTGGGTTGTTTTTGGATTGAAAAGTGGTGTATATGTGTTTTTCATGCTAGCGACTTGAGCCACGGTAAAGTTTTCTTGGTAGCGAATTGCTTTTCAATTTGGTAGCGAGTTGGTGTTTAACGCCTTAGCGAGTTGAGCTAGCGACTTGTCTATTGAGACAAGCCGACAAAAAGTACAGTTAGTGGATTCCCCACTACGAGTAGCGACTTGGTTTAAGTTAGCGACTTGTACTTTATATTGTTAGCGACTTGGTGTTAGCGAGTTGGTACCTAGCGAGTTGCTATTTAGCGACTTGAATATTTAGCGACTTGGTGCTTAGCGAATTGCTGCCAAAATTTTGTTAGCGACTTGGATTGTAGCGAGTTGTTATATAACGACTTGGAACTTTAGCGACTTAGCACTTAGCGACTTGGTTCACAGTTTTCCTAGCGACTTGAGTGATTTCCTTTAAATACGATTTTCTCTTGATTCAGTAAAATCCCGTGAAAGAATCTATTTCCCGGTTTAATCATAGAGCTATAAAATCCCGTTTAATTTGTCATCATGTCTACCAACGTTCCTACAATCATCTCCACTGTTGTCGAGGATGTTCAAGCAGTTGGTTCAGATACTCGTCCACCCATGCTTGACAGAACTAACTACGACTCTTGGGCTCAACGAATCAGATTGTACTGTCTTGGAAAGGAAAATGGAGTCAACATTCTCAAATCCATTGATGAAGGACCATATCGGGTTAAGACAACTAGAGACTTAATTGATACAGCTGAAGATGGAACAATGATCTATGGAATTGACAGACCAAAGACATATGATGAGCTCGATGATAAGGAGAAAAAGAGATTCGATGCTGATATCAGGGCTTCTAACATCGTACTTCAAGGTCTTCCAAAAGACATCTACAAGCTTATCAATCACAACACCGAGGCAAAAGCTGTATGGGATAATGTCAAGATGCTTCTTTCTGGTTCTGAGCTAACTGTTGAAGACCGAGAATCACAGCTGTATGATGAATTTGAGCACTTCAAGATGAAACCAGATGAAAGTGTCTATGAGTACTATGTGAGATTTCATAAGCTGGTGAATGACATGAGGAACATCAGAATGACTATGCCTAACATTCAGCTGAACTCAAATTTTGTAAACAACATGAATCCCGAATGGTACAAATTTGTTACTTCTGTGAAGCTCACTAAAGGATTGAAGAATACGAATTATGAGCAACTCTATGCCTTCCTTCTTCAAAATGAGAGGCATGCCATGTTTGAAAAGAGGATTCTAGATCAGTTCAAAGCTCAGGGAGAAGCAAATTCAACAAATGATTCAACTGCCTTTTACACAAATGCTGGGATTACCACCAAAGCTTCTCAAGTTGTACCCACGGGAGATGGTAATCACAACCTCATTCCTGATCCAAGGTTCAAGCAACCAGATGCTAATGCTGTTATGGAACATTTCATTAATCAACTGGCACTCATGGTTAAAGAGAACAGGACACTTTCACCTCACACTAACAATCTTCACAATCATGCTTTGATCAGAGATGGGAAAATTATGGGGCAGCCAGTTCAAGAAAGGCAGTTTGATCAAAGAAGGGGTGGAGCAGGTAGAGGTTATGGTGCAAATCAGAATCGAGGAAGGAATGGAAATCAAGGTCAAGCTAAGCTGATCAAATGCTATAACTGTGGTGGCGAGGGACACATTGCAAGGAACTGCACATCTCCAAAACGTCCACAGAATGCTTATTACTTCAGAGATAAGATGCTGCTTGTACAAGCTCAGGATAATGGTGCTGCTTTGGATGAAGAGGAGTTGTTGTTTCTTGCTGAGGGCAATGCCAAGACCTATGATGCAGATGTGGATGAGCAGCCAATTCAGGAGATAGGTCACAATCATTAGAATGCCTTTCAAGTCGCTGATTGTGATGCATACGACTCTGATGTGGATGATAGACCTACTGCACACACAATTTTCATGGCTATCATTTATCCAATGGTTTCTCCCAAGGTCTCATCTTCACCACAAGCTGGCTCATCCAAAGACAAACTCATCTCAGAGGTATTAAAACTATACGATGATGCTGATGTGCAAAAGATGCATGACAAAGTACAATCAACTGAAACTATTGAATCAAATATTGAAAATATGGGTAATATCAATGTTGTCCCATATGATCAATATGTGAAACAAAGTGAAAGTGAAGTTGTACCAAGTGATGCATCTTCTGCAGTCAACAATGACTATGTTTTTGATGAATTCACTGCATGTGCCCCTGATAATTCTGTCATCTCTGAACTGAATGCCTATAAAGAACGTGTTGCTATTTATGAACAACGTGCCAAATTTGAGTTGACCACCCGTGAGCAGGAAATGGATGACCAAATGCGTACAACAATTAGAAAAAGTAGGTTTAAAGAAGAAATATTAAAACAAGAGTTAAACTCCTTACAAGAAAAGCTTTCTAAAACCGCTAAGCAAAAACAAGAACTTCAAGAAAATGTTAAAATGCTTAAGCAAGAATTCAGTGCTAAGGAATCAAAACTTTTGAATGATTTTTCTAATCTAAAAACCTTGAAAAACAAGCTTGAAAATAAGTTGTACGTACAAGGAAATACCATTCAGACTGCTCACTTAATCACTAAGCATAGAGTCTTAAGCGATAAGCATAGCATTCCCCTTGTTGAGGAACCAAATCCAGAGGTCATTAAAAAGGCTAGAAATGCTCATAAGGTTCTTTATGATGGCAATGAAATCCTTAAACCTAGACAGAAACCTAGTTGCGTTGAGTGCACTGAGGAAGATAAGAAATCAGATGAAGTCACTAGGGAAAAGATGAACAAGAAATTAGATGATCCTAAATGTAAAGAGAAGAAAATAAGGATCACACCCCATGATTACAAGAAGGAGAATTGGATTTCCTTGAACATGTTTAAGCCTCAGACGTTGTTAACACCCGAACAAGTATTCTGGAAAAAGGATTTAGATAAGCAAAAAGCAGAGAATCTTGTTGTAACGAACCCTCCCTTTAGGAAAATGCCTTCAGCGACTGTGTATCCTCAAAATACACCAATGCATTTAGTACCTAGGACTATTGCCACGAAAAGCAAGACCTTAATCAGTCAATATGTTATTTTTCAACTATTTGTTGATTTTGAGAAAACTTGTAAGAAGAGGATCACACCCACTGGTATAACTGAAGGGGAAAGGGGTTTTGAGCAAACTAAAGAATGTTATTTAACTGAAGTCATGCCTTTCTTTAAACAACTAAAAGATCAGTTTGAAAGCCTTAAAAAAGGAATGAACTTAGACATTAAAGAAATGGAAAAGGAGTTTGATGCAATGATAGTTGAGGTTAGTGACTATGAGCGTGCACTAAAATATAATGAGATTGAGAGGAAGAACTTGCATACATTAAATGAGACTCTTATTACTGAATGTGTGGCTCAGGATGTGTTTTTCACTGCTACAAATTGTTCTATCAATGCTTCCCAATTTCATGAATTATCATTTGCCCTGAAAGTCTCCCATGATCGTGTCATTGAGCTTGAAAAGACTAATTCTAAACTAACTGAGAAAATTGAACTGGATGATCACGACAATTTGGTTAAACATTTTTCTAAACTAGAGGCTGAGCATTTTAATTTACAACTAAAATATCAACATCTTAAAGAAAATGTCAAAACTTCAAATATCAAGACATCCTCAGATGCTCCAGAGTTTGATGCAGTTTTTCAAATTAACAAACGTGATGAACAGATTCAAGCTCATTGCAACACGATCAGAAAGTTGAAAGCCCAAATCTCTCAATTAAAGGGTCAAAAGAACAATATGACAGGCTCCCAAATGCCTCCTCCTTTAGATTCTCAGAATTCTCAAACGTTTCATCTTCAAAACTTAGTAAATGCATTACAAAAGGAAAACGAAAGTTTTCTAGAAGAAAATGAAAAGGTTAAACGTCATTTCAATGAGTTATTTGAATCAATAAAGGTCACTCGTAACAAAAATAACGAACAAATAGCTTCATTGCAAAATGAAATTGAGAATCTGAAGAGTCAGGTAAAAGGGAAAATGCCAATGACCAATGGGGAGAATGGTGTATCAAAGGTTCACTCTTGTAATAAATATGCTTTGTCTGTGAAATATGTTCCCCCTCATCTCAGGAATAACAAACTTGCTATTCAAACATATTTCTCATCCCTTAAGGATTGTCTAGAATGTCTACGTGAGATTGTTGAAGAGGATAAATTAGAGAAACCACGGGACAGTGCAATTGGGCATGCATGTTTATATGCCAAACGATCTCAAGAAATTCTAGAATGCTTAATCACAATATGCCCAAAGTCCTTAGGTGAGAGAGTTAATCCTTTGATTCCATGTTCGATGCCTAGTGCCAAGTATGATATTCATTCGATGCCCAATGTTTTGGATGTGAACCTTAGTGTGCCTTTAAGTAGTTCAGATTCCAGATCTGTCAATTCTAAGAAAGAGAACTCTAGTGTGCCTTCTAGGAGTACAAATCCCAGCACTTCTAGTGTTAAGAAAGTGAACCTTGGTGTGCCTGCATGTAATTCAGATCCCAGAACATCTAAACAGGAGATGCAAAGAGTAGCAAAACCAACTAATGTTCCCATTCCCTCTACAGGAGAAATCAGTGACATTAAAGCAAGCAGGTCAAAGTCTCAAGACAATACAAGGAAGGACACGACCTCGCAAGCTAAGAATGTGCATTGGAAGAGAGTAGAAGACCTACCTAGGAACTTTAAGTTTGAGCCGAATAAAACGAATCGTGTTGATTCTAGTATCAGCCATAGGCGTACTGTAATTAATTCGAATTCTGATACTATTTGCAAACCTTGTATTGATGTTTGCTTGAATTATGTTTCTAATCATGAATGTGGTGTTAATGTTTTGCCTAATGATGTTAATTGTCCAGTTAATATTGTTAATGCTAAAAATCATGCTAAGAAGGCTAAAAGGCAAAAACGAAAGAAAGTTAGAAAACAGTGGAAACCCACAGGGAGAACATTTAGTAAGACAGGCTATCATTGGATACCTGTTGGTCATAAGACTAATCAGACAATGCCTACTAGAAAATGGATGCCTACTGGTAGAACTATTCCCTTAAGAAGTGAGCACACTTTGAATAGGGCTAATACAGACACTAGTACTGCATCTATTCATAATGATTCCATTGCCTTAATTTATGATATGAATGCTTCTATTTCTGATGTGGGTGTTCCAACCATTGTTACTAACCAAATGGAACCCATTCTTGCACGGGGATCCCAATTATCCAGTTATCCATTCTTGTATGTGTTCAACTGCAGATCGTTCAAATCGTTCTGTGGTACCTGGACTCAGGTTGTTCCAAGCATATGACTGGCGACCGGTCGCGGCTCATGAACTTCGTGAGAAAATTCATAGGGACAGTTAGATTCGGGAATGATCATTTCGGTGCTATTATGGGTTATGGAGATTATGTTGTTGGCAAAAGTGTTATCTCCAGGGTTTACTATGTAGAAGGTCTTGGTCATAACTTATTCTCTGTTGGTCAATTCTGCGATTCTAATCTAGAAGTAGCCTTCAGAAAACATACCTGTTTCGTTAGAGAACTTGATGGTAAGGAACTTTTAAGAGGTTCACGTGGTTCAAATCTATACACCATCTCTATCGAAGATATGATGAAGTCTTCTCCAATTTGCTTGCTGTCAAAGGCTTCTAAAACAAAGTCATGGTTATGGCATCATCGTCTCAATCACTTGAACTTCGGCACCATCAATGATCTCTCCAGAAAGGACTTAGTTGTTGGTTTACCTAGACTCAAGTATGAAAAGGATCATCTTTGTTCAGCATGTCAATTGGGAAAAAGCAAGAAGTATGCCCATAAACCCAAACCTACTAACTCTGTCACAGAAGTTCTTCATACAATTCATATGGATTTATGTGGACCAACGAGAGTGCAAAATATCTTTGGGAAGAAATATGTGTTAGTTGTGGTTGATGATTACTCTAGATTCACCTGGGTCAAGTTCTTAAGGACAAAGGATGAAACTCCTGATATCATCATCAAACTCATCAAACAGCTGCAGGTTCGACTTAACAAAACCGTCAGAATTATCCGAACAGACAATGGAACTGAGTTTGTTAACAAACAACTTAGTGAATTTTATGAAAGCGTTGGAATCAGCCATCAAAGAAGTGTTCCACGAACTCCTCAACAGAACGGTGTAGTTGAAAGACGAAATCGAACTCTTGTAGAAGCCGCTAGAACAATGCTGATCTACTCAAAGGTTCCAATGTTTCTCTGGGCTGAAGCTATTGCCACTGCATGCTACACACAAAATCGTTCCCTGATTCACACTGTTCATGGAAAAACTCCATATGAACTTGTCCACAACAGAAAAACTAATCTCTCTTTCCTTCGTGTGTTTGGTGCATTGTGTTATCCAACTAATGAGGGTCAAGACTTAGGCAAACTTAGAGCTAAAGCAGACATTGGAGTATTTGTAGGGTATGCACCAAACAAAAAGGGATACCGAATCTACAACAAAAGAACCCGAAATATCATGGAAACAATTCACGTTACGTTCGGTGAGCTGACCGGTCAAATGGCTCCTGGACAATCCAGTTCAGGACCCGCACTTCAAAATAGTCCCATTAGTTCATCCCTTGTACCTAATTCTTCTCCAGCAACTCCATATGTACCTCCATCTGAAGATGATTTAAAGAAATTATTTGATCCTATGTTTGATGAACTTTATGAGCCAAGTACTAATGAGGTGTCGATTCCTACAACAGAGGCTGCTCATATTCCTGTGATTGAAGTCAATCCTTCAGTCTCAATATCATTAAGTCAAGAAGCGCCTGCTGCTGATCCTTCAGTCTCATCAACAAATCATCATTCTTCAAATGTACATCATGGAACTGTTTCTGGCATCAATGATGAAGTTAATCCCTTTGCTACTCCTGAAGATGCTCCATTTGAAAACATATTTGCTCCTGAATCTTCATCAGAACCATCTTCTTCAGGAGACATCAACTCTGCTACTTCAGTCCCTCAACAACTACCGCATGAACACCTCAGAAAATGGACTCACGATCATCCATTAGACAACATCATTGGAAATCCCTCTCGTCCAGTATCCACACGGAAACAACTTGCAACCGATGCCTTATGGTGCTTCTTCAACTCCGTACTCTCTAAGATCGAACCTAAAGATGTTAAAACAGCCATGAATGAAGATAGCTGGTTCAATGCCATGCAAGATGAAATTCATGAGTTTGATCGACTTGATGTATGGGAGTTAGTACCTGCTCTAGACTGTGCTATGATTATTGCTCTTAAATGGATCTTCAAAGTGAAACTTGATGAGCATGGTGATGTGTTGAAGAACAAGGCTCGATTAGTTGCTAAAGGATACCGTCAAGAGGAGGGTATTGACTTTGAAGAATCTTTTGCTCCAGTTGCTCGAATCGAGGCAATCAGAATCTTTTTGGCTAATGCTGCTAGTAAGAACATGGTAGTCTATCAGATGGATGTGAAGACGACATTTCTGAACGGAGATCTTAAAGAAGTCGTCTACGTCAGCCAACCTGAAGGATTTGTGAATCAAGAGCATCCTACTCATGTTTATCGTTTGAAGAAGGCTCTTTACGGTTTAAAGCAAGCTCCAAGGGCATGGTATGATACACTGTCAAAGTTTCTTCTATCTACCGGATTTAGCAAAGGAGCAGTTGATCCAACATTGTTCACCAGGAAGTCAGGCAAACATTTAATTCATGTTCAAATTTATGTTGATGATATCATCTTTGCCTCGACTGACCCCAATGAGTGTGACCGTTTTTCAAATGAAATGAGTTCAAAATTTCAAATGTCAATGATGGGACAAATGTCATTTTTCTTGGGATTACAAATTTCACAAAGTCCCGGAGGCATTTTCATAAATCAATCTAAATATCTGAGATCTTAAAGAAATTTGGATTTGATTCAAGTGACCCTGTTGACACTCCCATGATTGATCGAACCAAACTAGATGAGGACCACTCAGGGATCATGATTGACCAAACGAAATATCGTAGTATGATTGGATCCCTGATGTACCTCACTGCTAGTAGACCAAACATCTTGTTCTCTGTTTGCATGTGTGCTAGATACCAGGCTAAGCCTACTAAAAAGCACCTTGAAGCTGTTAAACGGGTCTTTCGGTACCTCTAAGGAACCATCAATATGGGTCTCTGGTACCCGAAGGACACCGGTATGTCACTAACAGCCTATGCAGATGCTGATCATGCAGGGTGTCAAGATACTCGTCGAAGTACATCTGGAGGTGCTCAGTTTTTGGGTGATAAGCTTGTGAGCTGGTCTTCAAAGAAGCAAATGAGTACTTCTATTTCCTCTACAGAGGCAGAATACATAGCCATGTCATCTTGTTGTGCTCAAATCCTTTGGATGAGATCTCAATTAACTGACTTTGGCTTTGTATTTAGCAAAATCCCTCTGTACTGTGATAATAAAAGTGCTATTGCTCTTTCATGCAATAACGTTCAACACTCAAGAGCTAAGCATATCGACATTCGACATCATTTCATCAGGGAACAAGTGGAAAAAGGTGTGGTGGAACTCTATTTTGTGAGGTCTGAATATCAGTTAGCAGACATCTTCACCAAAGCTCTTCCAAGAGAACGTTTTGAGTTCATACTTCTACGACTAGGCTTGAAAAGCCTTCAACCAGAAACACTCAAACGTCTTCAGGAGGAAGACGAGGAGTAAAGGTCTATGCTCATCTATCTCTTGTATATATCTATTCGAAAATCAAAAATACAAAAATACAAAACCCTCAAAAATCAAATAGAAAAATATAAAACCTTCAAAACCCATAAAAATCTGAAAAATTCGAAAAATCTTCAAAAAATATTGTCAATTTATTATATTTTTTTTCTTTCCAGGTTCGTCTATATCTACGGTCTTTGTGCTGTCATTCAAAGAATGACACGGGACTTTAGATGTTGTTCGAATTCTTAATAAAAAAATAAAAAAAAAAAAAAAAAAAAAAAAAAAAAAGATGATTTATTGTCATTTCAGGCAGTAACCCGATTTTTAAAGAAAGAACAGAGCCATTCTTTATCATGTTTTCAAAATTCCATGCTCTGATTCTATAAACATTTATCTGCTGAAAACTAACTGCTTTGAAAAATAACTCAGTCTCTATTCTTGATAATCATCTGGACTTAGTTGTCAAAATATCAATCTCTCAATCAACAACCTATGTCATTGATTGAGGGGGAGAATGATTTCAATTAAATTAAAAAGTTATTTGGCATTCAATTGTTTTCAAAAGATATACATGCATGTTTAATCAATGGAGTTTAAAGTCTCTAAATTCGATCCTTATCAGTTAAAACATTTTCATAATCTAGTCACAATTCTCCTTAAAAGCTTTCAAAATCAATTTAAATCTACAGAGATCATAAATCTCAATGATTTGATAATTGTGATCGGGGGAGAATTTGTGATTTAAATTGGACTTAAACTGAGGATTCGGTAAATGGTTTTACAAGGATGTACAAGTTATCCTCCCCGCATGTGACAAACGATTTCAAATTTTCCATTCACATGTTGAGGGGGAGCATCTATCTTAAACCTATGATTTGAAATGTGATCATTTATCTCAATGTGCAGGTTCCCTCTAGTATGTGCAAAACTCTTTTCAAACCATGAGGCACATATTGAGGGGGAGCAAAAGTATGAAAACCTCATCCTTCCCCAAAATACTTTATCTACTTGATTTGATCAGGGAAGTGAGGTTGATATCTTTTAGAAAATGGTAATCAAAGAAGTTAATTCTTCCTCTTGCCTCCGTGTGCAAAACGATTTCAAACATTTGATGCACATGTTGAGGGGGAGCACTTGTTCTAAAAATATCAAAAACAATTCAGGTACAAAATGCTTTGATAATATATCACAAGTATCTGGATTGATTGTCAAATGGTTTTCAATTGGTTCCAATGGCAGATGAACAATACCAAATAGACCGACCAACTTTACTTTATGTATGGTGATATAAGGATGATAAGGTTAGGTATTTGTTCCCATGATCCGCCAGAACCGGAGGGATCTACCCGGGGACAATCCACTAGTTAGTGTAGAAGTCCTTAGGTATGATGATAAAAGGAGAAAAATGAGATATGGGAAGAGTGCGGACTGAGACTGAGCTAGTACTGGAATAAACCCAACAAGGTTCTAGCTATGAAGTCTCGGTAAGCACTGAAGGGGTTGAAGAATTAAAAAGAATTGAATGAGAAAAGGGTGAAAACAAATAGCCCTCCATATATTCAACCTTAGGGCAGAAACCGGGTTCAATTCATATGCTACTGATGGTAACATCGGTATTGAAGACAAGACGTCATGGACCCAGTGACGCACTGCACTTCAACTTTCCAAACCACTCAAGTTCCTCTTAAAAGGACTTGTTTCATTCTCACGGGGAACCAACATTATCTATCGACTTTCTCTTAGAGATTGTTGATATTGAAGAAGGAGGCCCTCTCCCTAGTCTCCGGCACATGATCCAAATATGCACATATTGAGTCTAGAGCCACGAGATCATCAATAAATCTCATTAGGACACTTTCAATGAAGACTCTCTGTTTCACACAATGTGGAACGAGAGATTATATCTTGAGTCCTACGCATTATCCTTGTGGTATTGCCAGAACATCTGAGTGATATGCAAACATATTCACAATGAAGATGGAAAGCCCTCTGGAGCCAACATCAAACAAGCTCCTGGTGGGTGGCATGTGAGATCTATTCAATAGATCAACCATGTGACAACTGAACAGAAACAATGGGGCGATTCAATCTTTTGAATCAATCCTGGTTCAGGTTATGGATTGACGGATACCTTTGAAAAACCGGTCATTGTGCTTAAAAACTCTTTTTTTAGCACATTGACCGTGTTCGAATATTTCAAATCAAAAGGTGTTTTATGACTGATAATTGATTTTCATTAAAACCTTCGTTGTATTGCAAAAACAATTTTTATTGAGCAATACACGATTGTCTTTCAAATCTCTTTTCATCAATCATTGAATTTCTACTTCGCTGGTTCACTCACTCCGTGTTGTCTTCTTTGAGATGTTCCGGTTTGAGAACAGCTAGAGCAGCTGCGAAACCCTGTCAAGGAAATTCTTCGGAATTATACCTGATCACAGGCAGTACTTGTACTGATCAACGGGGAACCGTGGGCCGTGTACCTCAATTCAACGAAAGTGATCAAAGACACTTTCGTGCGCTTTATTGCTAACTGTTTTATGCAGGTACACCCGACGTTTGCAGCTGATCAGAATGAAGCGGTTCATCCATAGCCGCATGCTCACTTTACACATTCATCTCAAAAGAAATCATGATTTGTGCATCAATGACTCTGATATTTTCACTCCATGCTTCTGCTACGCTGCTGCCAATATCATGAATCATCGAAAGCTTCCGTTACTCTGATGAGAAGATATCATGATCCAGAATGTGAGCATGTCGGTCCGAAAGTCACAACATCACATAATACCAACACCACAATGGATGTCTCAGAGATTTTTATTAGCTGATGATCTCAAAAGCTGGCTCAAAAGTATCATCACGTGGATCAGTAAAAGACCTCCACTTGGATTAACCAAACATGCAATGAGAAGAATCTATGTCTACGAGCTTCGGAGCCAAGTACTACATCAAGAATGCAAGAACAATCTTTAATGCCATATCTGGTTGTATTCAATGTAATTTTAGTACATGATTGAGGTGACCTCCCTTAGGGGGAGATTGTTAGGAATTAGAAATTCCAGGTATTAAAGAGTCGGTCACCTCAAGTATATGTAATCGTTAGAAAGCTCGTAGTCATAGTTATTTTAAGTTAAGTAGTATTGAGTTTAGTAACACCGTGGAGGACGGACGGGTCTTTACCCACTGTATGCCTGATCCACAGCCCGTTGTGTGGCGTTTTATTGTAAGACTATAAATACTCTCTACCTTCCAAGGTAGAGAGTTGGAGCTCATAATAATATCTTTCACTTTCTCTCACTAAGTTCCCTAAACCTCTAACTTTCTCTCTCTAAAACACTCTTGTACGCCTACTTGTGTTAATGGTTTGATGTGTATGTGAAATCCAATATCCTACATTAATTTTAGAAGATGGTTTTCAAAATAGGTACATTGTTGCCCACTCTTATAAAAATAGGTACATTTACGGAGTTTACTCTTATTATGCGGATACTTAATGTGCTTTTGTATTCAGATCATGATCGTCAGGATTGTGATTCTGATTTTGAGATCTTACAATTTTACGATATTACAATGCAAAAACGCTTCAGATTTTATGTAGAATCTTAGCAAATTTAGGATCTTATATGATCATGATTTTTTTCATAGTATCTTAATATATAATCCGTTCCGATCTTATTTTTCTCGAACGGCAAGTTAAAACTACAAATTTATGGATTATGTTTTATAGAATTTATAAAACAACATGTTAATCTTCCCCGTATTCGTAACTTAAGACAACATTCTTATGAAACATTCATATAATTTTGTGTTTATAAGAGCGATTGGTATAATGACCAGCAACCCCACGTTAACCCTTACCGCCCCAGCGTTAAGGGGCGTTAACCACACCGTCAGTCGCGTTATACCCACGTTAACGAGCCCATGTTATTGGCTTAACATTGCGTTAAGTCAGTGTTGAATTTAAAAAAAAAATCACATACACCCCCCAAACGGCTAGTAGCCGTTGGGTTTTAAAAAAAATCATTTTACCCCCCCCCCCCTCCCCCCTCCCCCCAACGGCTAGTTTGAATTAAAAAAAATCAAAACCATTTTTTTTTATTACTATAAATACCCAAATAACACACCATTTTTTTTTCACACTTCCACTACACAATCCACTCAATCTTATACTTCCATTTGCCAAAAAAAAATGTCGGGAGGCAACAACAACGATGATTCATTCATGAATCTTCTCGGTCGGTGGAATACCTTAAACCCAGGTTCATCTTCAAACCCGAACGCGGGTTCATCATCACCCAACATCTCTTTTCCTAACCCACTAGGCTTGTCGAGCCAAGATCTTTACCTACAACATCAACATATTATGTTTTGGCAATAAAGTCAACAAAACACACTAAACACCAAATTCCAAAATCTACAATTCGTACAACATTCACAAACTGAAACACATGAGGTTCCCGAAACACCCACGTCTCCTCCAAAGCCCAAAAGTTGTGGTAAACGAAAGTCCAAAAAATCCAAAGACCCCGAACCAATTGATGAAGATGAAGAAAATCACAACTACGCCCCTGGACGTTGGCAACCAAAAGAGGAAGAATTACTTGCCAAGTGTTATATAGCCGCTACGGATGATCCGCTTGTCGGGCGTGCACAAGGATATGATACGTTTTAGCATCGGGTCAAAATGAGTTTAATAGATTCAATTTTCAACGACGCAACAAGGATATGATAACAAGCAAGTGGAAAATGTTGAACCGTGATTGCTTAAAGGTCAACGCGTATTTCAAACGTGCACAATGGGAATAGAGAAGTGGGGAAAGTGAGATGGATATCCTCAAACGAGCGAAACAAATGTATCGGAGCACAAATCCACGCAGTTTGCTCTCGAGGAGGCTTGGGAGGTTTTGAAAAAGCATAAGAAATGGGACTCGCCGGATCCGGTTGATTTAACCGGCGATGTCCCAAGCCAAACAAACGAGGCTTTTTTTGGTCATGATGAACAACCACGCCCAATGGAAAAAAAACGTGCTTCCAAGAAAGCCAGATCCGAGACCACGACAAGTACTGGGGAGCGAGCAGCGGAGGAACAAGCTCGTCAAGCCAATTCACCGAAACTATGACAAACGAGTATCATATCAAACGGGAAACCGCCCAAGCGGCGTATCGGGCGACCCAAGTAAAAGATGAAACGATAACAAGGTTGGAAGAGATGAAATTTTTGATGATTGACACTGAAGGCAAAGATCCAAACGTCGTGGCTTGGATCAATGAAAAAAATGACCGAATCATCAAAAAATATAACTTGCAAGCTCGTCGCTAGATTGTATTTTTCGTCATTTCTTTTATGTTATAGTTTACTTTGCAGTGTGTTTTTTTATTTCGTATTTTTTTTTCGTTGTAATATTTTAGTTTTTTTTAAATTTCGTATTGTAATATGTTTACGAATTAATGATATATATATTTTTTTAAATAAATGAAGTGTTTGTTTTAGTTTAGGGGTTGAATTTGAAAATATTTGAGTTAAGGTTTAACTTGGGTAAGTTATGATAAGGGGTGTTTTTTTGTTAAGTTAATGTGAAATGTTAAAGCTGATGTGGCGCTGGCGTGACAAATGTTAAGGTTTACCTTAAGGGTAACATACCTTGTGCTCTAATATAGAATAATTTGTCGATTTGAATAATATTATAAAGACTATTAAGAAAATGACATTATAGTAGGATTTTATGATCTCAATCCAATTTTACGATATCGATTTTGCAAAACCAAAAACAATCCCGAGTATGATCTTGATCTTGAAAACCTTGGTTCAGATTGTGGCGTACTGGCGTGACTTATGATCAATCACATACCAAGTTTAGTGTTCACATTAAGTATATATCATATATGGTTGGTATTTTCTACGCCATGCATGGTTCTTCGTTTGTGTCGGGCATATAGACGATTGTAGTTTTCCTTTCATCAATAGTTTGTTTCTGCATGAAGATCAACATTTTTATTGTTAGACTATTTTCGCATTCAAGCAAAAATGTTTATAGTTCCATTGAGTATAACAACAATACACGCTAAAACTCAAACCTCATTCCATGTCGAAACCATAAGTACTCTAGCTTAGGTCAACTTCCCTTGAACCATTAGCAACCTAGCCATAACTCGGTTCAGTTATATCAGTTACCATTCAAAATTTACTACCTATTAAAAGAAAAACCAACAGTGCCCAATCTCGTTTGAACTTCACTAATTACCGAATGGGCGAATGGTCCACTTGTTGAAGTCTATTAGCGCTAACCTTAGTGATAACGTTGTATTGACGACCAATTAAGTTAATGGGTCTAAAATCATTGATGTCGATGGGATCCTCTTTTTGGGATTAAAGAAATAAATGAAGAGTTGCAACTAGGGGTGTTATTCGGGTTGACCCGGTCGGGTTCGGGTCAACTCGGGTCGGGTCAACTCGGGTCAAGCCATAATAAAACATACCCGAACCCGACCTTATTTAAAACTCGGGTCAACTCGGGTCGGGTCAACTCGGGTCGGGTCAATTCGGGTTCGGGGTCAACCCGAGTATTTTACAATGTAAAAGTGTTGTTAAACCGGGTTAGTCGGGTTCTGGTCGGGTCAAGGCTAAAAAAATATACCCGAACCCGACCTTGCTTAGAACTCGGGTCAATTCGGGTTGACCCCGATTGACCCGAATATATTTTTGAACCAGATTGACCCGACCCGAATTGACTCGGGTCGGGTTCGGTTCGGGTCGGGTCAGCCTGAATGACACCCCTAGTTGCAACCACATGAGATGACACCATCAATTTCGAACCGCCTTATCACTTTAATAAAATCTTTCCCAAGTTGTTGCATATGTAATATTTGGAAGGGAAAATTAGCCAAATAGACTGCGCGCCTTGATGTATATTACTATATGGACCACGCTTTTTTTCCTTACGGAAATGGACTTGTTGCCCAGCGATTTTCTCGTAGCCAACCATATGGTGCAACGTGTCCGACAAAGGTACGACAGAAGTACATATTTTGAACGTATTTGTCATGTATTGTAAGGTATTGTTTTTTGGGCAACCAAAATGTATTTTCGGGCAACTATATTTTATTGGGCAACTTGTATTTATACACGAGGATAATATGATCAATTTACAATGGCTGTATTATAAAAGTAATATTAATAAATCAGACACGTACTCACACACCATCACGCGCACAGACGCACACAATCAAACATCTTCTACTACAATTTAACAGCTTCTACATTTAAACATCTTCTTCTAGATCACGCGCGCACACTCACAAACCACATCTTATTCACAGAACCCTCTAACCCCCTAATTAATTTTACTGTATAATTACGTATGACAAAATTAAAGTTGTACAATTGTAAAATCGCAGTTCGTTCTACATTGAAGTTGCTGCCAGATATTAAACTCTGTTTGTCAAAGAAAGAAAACCGGGAAAGGTTGTTCAGGCAAACAGTATTTGGTCCATGGTTGGATATAAAGTCGTGCGAGAATGACTGCCTTCTGATGCATTATGTTTTGCAACACCAGGTATATGTTTCTAACATATCCTCTGATTCCCCTCCACTAACATTCCTAATAGGGGAGCATTCGTTAAGGTTTGGTCGGAAAGAATTTTGTCTGATAACAGGATTTCGATTTGGCAAAGTTTCAAAAGCGAAAAAACGATCTAGCGCTTTCTGTGATCGTGTATTTCCTGAAAAAAAGAGTAATGGTATAACAAATGTACATGCCATTGATCTTTTGAAACTTGTTAATGATTCAAAAAAGGATGGAAAAAGGTGGTTATCGCTTTCTGATGAGGATGCTGTTAGGGTGTGTCTGTTGGTAGCTGCAGAGCTGGTGTTTATGGGAAAAGAAGACAGGAATTGCATCCATAATCACTTATTGTCCTTGGTTGATGATTTTGAAGCCTGGAATGTATTTCCTTGGGGTGAATATATGTGGCATAAATTTTATCAAAGGACTGTCAATATTGTTCATATTCACAGAAAACATCATCTGTTAAATTAAAAAAAAAAACCCAAAGTTCAGTGCCACATACAATCTATACGGGTTCGCTTAGGCTTTCAAGGTTTGAATTCTCTGTAGTTTGTACTAATGTATGTATGTATTTGTTTGATAACACGTTTGTTTTAGAAAACAAGTTATTAAAAGCTTTTGATTCTATTTTGTTCAATCGAAAATTATCTATAAATAATGATGTTTTTAATTGTTATGCAATGCTTATCTTTGCTGTGTATACACGTAATATAAATGTTACCCGTAAGTTATATAACAGCAATGTTATAACACTTTTTAGTTTGCGATTTTTTTGTAATTGTCATGATAAACGTATTGTTTCATCGTAAACATATTACATTTAGCTTGTTAAAAATTTAAACAAATTAAAAAATGATAACTGCATAGCTAAACATTTTTAACGATGACGGGGTTGCCTATTACAGATTTGGATTTTGGAGAGTTTTCCTCGAAGCTCACTTTGGTGGGTGAAAGACAACAAGGTGATTCCACGTTGTCTTGCTTGGTCAGAACTTGCAAAGTTTCGGAACGCAGACTGTTGTACTCTCTTTGGACCGGTAGGCATCACACAGTCTTATGATGCATACTATACTAACTTGTACCTAAATTTGTACACAATATCAGTAATTGTAACTCTTTTTTGTTCTTAGGACTCAACTCCCATTGTTGAAATTTCTGCAACACAAGCTGAAATGAAGCAACCGTGGTGTATTTACAGTGCCCAATATATAGATGGTTTGTCTGTGCCAGACACAGACGGTTGTGAGAAGACTGCACAGCACTCTAATCAATTCGTGGACGCTTTCAATTTACACACTGCCATGGAAAGTCAACTACAGGGGTTACGTGAAAACGCATTGCAACTCAACATTGAGCAACAATATTCTTTAAATGGTGAACAAACGGGGACCACTCTTTCAACAGGGGCTGTAATTCGTGAGTTAGTGGATTTGGATCAAAAACTTTTGATGATAGAAAATGGCATTCATTCGGTCAGAAACACACCGGTCGTACTTGATGTGTTTACGAATGTCAAAAGCAGAGTTTCAAAAGTACAACAACTTTTGGGTCTTAAAAATGATCCGGCCTTCGTTCCTGAAAAATATAAAAGTTGTGCCAATACAAATGACTCTGACGTTAATCCTGATGATCCGAAGGTTTGTATTTACTTTTAAGGTTGCCTGCAATGTTATACCAAACCCAAATAATCCTTCGTGTGTACACTTATATCAAACCTTGGGCGCTACAGGCCACGTCGTGTCATACTCTAGGCCCTAACGTGGATAAGGTCGTCGATGCGGAAGATGCAACGGACATTGACAATGATGATGGGCTTAAAGAAACGCAACCATGTAACCTTGGGATTCTTGTACAAGCTTGTGCCATGACCCAAAAATGTCCTGCTATGGAATATGGAGGTGATCGCACTGCTCAACTTCAACCACTTGCACCAAACGATGAAAAAAAAAACACCCGGTGACCCCATTATTGTATGTTATCTTTCATTTAGACTTTACATATCAAGTATAACATATGCCCATACTTATGTATATATAATTAAAATTCATCAGGAACCGGATTGTGGTATCGATTGGTCGTCGTACATAAACGACGATAAACTTTCGTGTGATAATTCTGTAGATGCAATGGATTGTGATAATGAACACCAAGATGTGGTTCAGAAACAATTGCCTGGGGAACCTGAACCCGTTAACAATATTGTTGGTGTGCAGACAGAAGAAGGAACACCAACCAACAAAGCTCTTGAGGTATCTACATTATCAGTAAAACAACGCCGATAAATAAAAGATTTTAATGTGCTGTTTTTAACATACTATATTTTCAAATCATAGTTCAAAGACAATAACATGTCAAATGTAAATGTGGTTGCCGAAAATGACACACCTATGTTGGGACGTGTTTCCTCCGGAGATAATTTCAACAAAGGCCTCGATAAAACATTTTTTGTTCCGTCTTTAGATTTAATGGATTTTGATGAGCAAGAATTGAATGTGGTTGACGAAAACTCGTTTGTTGGCCTCCGAGCCGGTAACAATGATGTCGCTGCTGTTACCCACGAAGAAACACCAACAAAAAAAGACCCTGAAGCCCCTAAATCTCAAGTTAAATCCAAAAAATTGTCATTTGCAAATGTGGTAGGTCCTAATGACAAACCTCCATTGGAAGAACTTTTCTCCCATAATAATACAAACAAAAGAAAGAGAGTAAAATTGAACGACAACCTCAGTAAAAAAACATCATTGTAAAACATTATAAGAAGATGGCTGATTCTGTCAACTCGCGAACTGGCATATCAAAAACATCAGCTACTCCTTGCCGCCGTCTTACAAGATCGCAAGGTGTCATTAACGAGGCTTTTATCCCGGCTGCTGGTTCCGATGTAAAGCACCATATTAAATTCTAACGGAAATGAATATTTTATGTTTGTCTGCTTATTTTTCAAGTGTATTTTCAGGAAAATTCAGGAAACCCCAGAACGCGTCGCGTTAGTCAGTTGTATTCGCCCAGAATTGAACCGTTTGTAGAGGTATCTTCTGTTTGTTAATCCATTAACATCATTATCATATGGTTAATGTTATTCAAAAAAAATATATATATATACATATATATATATATATATATATATATATATATATATATATATATATATATATATATATATATATATATATATATTTATATATTTTAGGAACTTTTACGACACCCGAAATGCAACAAGGAGAAGGTTACTGTGCCTGATTACCTTCGCACCTATTTCAAGCTTAAAAAACCATTACTTTATACGTTCCCTTGGGGCTCCGGTGTCGTTGTTGTTTACAGGGGTTTTTGGGTAGCCTTGGCATGTGTTGAGGATTGCACTCACGGGTGGCTTACTGACTTAGTGAGTAAACCTGATTTTTATCTTGTCTCCTACACATGTTTATTATTTCCTTTTGTTAAATTGGAATCGAATGTTAACAGTTTTGATTTGCTTTATATGTCCGCAGCACTTGGATGTATGGCTTGATTTGATGTGGTTGTTTAGACCAGCCGATGCAGATTGGGCTTTGGCAAGGTGTAATTTCTGCAGTCAAATCCTAGATGGCAAACTGCCTACCATTTATTCACATGGCACAACATACCTTGTCGCTTGGCGAGGTGTTGAAAAGGTCAGTTTGGCAGCCTCTTACCGTACATCTAGCACTACTGTTATAAACAACTAATAATATTCTTCAATTGGTTTATATATCAGGTGTATTTTCCTGGGAATGAAACTGAAAACCACTGGGTACTCGGTGTGCTCCATATCCGCACTGGAGTTGTTTACGTTTACGACTCTCTTGGGTCAGTCGGAAGAAGTTCACGGTGGTGGCGAGGTTTGAAGAGAGATTTACAAACACAACTTCAACTTTACCTAACAAATGCTGGGGTACTGCATAGTAAGGGCATATCACGAGAGGATTATAAAATCACATACAAGTTTCCAAAAGTCCCACGACAATCAGACTTGTATGGCGATTGCGGAGTATGGGTTTGCATTATATTCTACAGATTGCTCCGTAACCAGCCTCTCGAAGTAGACGACCCTCTTCAAACAGCGTTAGCTTACCGTGAACGGATGCTTGAATACTTCTGGAAGCACAAGGTTGAATACAAAAATTGTCAGCGGTCTCTCAAGGTACCATCCTTAATGTCCTTTTGACCCATAATTATTGTCACATGTTGATTTGTGCATGCTTTTTCTATCACTAGCAGTAGTTAACATAGCTAGCAGTTCTTATTTTACTACTAGCAGTTGTAACAATACAACCAACTCGGTTTGACTACCTACCATTTGTAAAAGTAACTACCAGTTGTAAGTATACAAGCAATTCGTTTTATGTTTTGAGATTCCTAATCTAAGTAATCCAGCATAAAAGCAGTGCAGCTTTTTTTTACGTTTACAAATATCGCATATAGCTCAAAATAATCAGCTCAAATGAATTTAACTGTACACATCATTTCGTTGAGGTCTTCTATCAGTGGCACTAGTAAAATTAACAAGTACATGATACTATACTACTAGCAGCTGTACTAGCAGATTTTCTATCCTTTTTGGTATTTGGATAACGCTTATCCACAATTATAAACACTTTGAATTTAACTACTCGACCTTTTAATTCGCAAATACCATTTCTTTTGTACCTTAGGGACTCTTTGAATATCCTTTTATAAGCTCATACACAAAAAGGCGTATGGTTTGTAAACCAATTCTATATTGGTTATGTATATGTTATTAATATTTGGTATACACCTGAATTAAATATTATTTGGTTGCCCTAAAGTACATCATTTTACATGTCCTTTAATGCCTCTGTTCCCAGTCTCTTTCTTCAATACAAATCTTTCTAATTTTCTTTAACAAAATATTTCTTTCTTCTTTTGGTCACTTCACATCTTTATCTCAATCTTTCTGCTTTTCTTTAACAAAATGTCTGACAATATCCCACTAGATGTTCAACTAGATATCATCCGTAGGCTACCTCTTAAGTCTATACTCCAGCTACGTATTGTTTGCAAGTTATGGAAGGCTAGTATAGATTGTGGAAGCTTCATCTTTAATTACGGTGTTCGTCGTAATGATGCGTGTTTTTTTACGCTAACATTCGATCTGGGTCACAAAGGTTTATGTTAGGTTTAGATGAAAAGCTAATCGCTACGTCACTTTGTACAGATTTAAGGCTTTCATCTTTGATTGCAGTTGGCAATTCTAATGGTCTTTCCTGTTTTGTTTATGGTTCTAATCTAATGTCTGTTATTTGGAACCCGTTAATAAAAAAATCACTTGCAATATTTGTCCCGTTTTACATGCATCAAATTGAATCTCAAAAGATTTGTTTTGGTTTTGGCGTCCGTCCTGACACTCTTGACCCGACGATCGTGAAGGTCTCCTATCCTGTTTTCCAAAGTGGTTTCTGGTATATGTCTGTCTTTTCTTTGAACTCTTCACGGTGGACACGCTTGAAAATTTCCACCCCCTTGTGAAACAATCAAATTGAAACGTAAAACTCAGGCAGTTGTGGGTCGTTTTATCTATTGGACTGGGAGTGAAAAGTTACCTAATGAGGACGATGTTACCTACAAGATTTATATGTTGATTTCTTTTGATTTGGTAACCAGCGAATTCAAAGTTATCGGCATACCGCATATTTTCAAAAATGAACTCCCACTCCCATTCTATGTTACGGATCTTGGAACTTCTCTGGTCATTTTTGGTATGATCATTGGTGAAGGTATGCCATTGTTTTTTGGATGGTTGTTGGACGTGAATGGTTGTTCCATACGATCATTCAGAAGCCTATTCGCCATCCCTAGCCTAGTTTCTGTTCATTTGCTTGGCTTTACAAAGCATCATGCTCCAATAGTGGAAGCCTACAACGGTAATCATTTGCATCACTCTGTATTTGTGTGCAACCAAGAACTTGAACTATTCGTCACCATGGGAATGTTAGGAGATGCTGGAACTTTCTACATCGCCCCATACAAAGAATCTCTTCTTTTGTTAAATCATACAGATCGTGCTGTGTATAGTATGTTTTTTATTTTTTCTTTCTTTTTTTTGTAACTTAACATTCTATTCATATTCCTTTAAAAAAGATTATCACTTTACTTGGTTAATGATATATGAAGGGCCTTTTCAACAGGTACGTCGGCCTGAAGATATCGATAATGATTAATGGGAATGAGGCTTTGTGGTTTTAGTACGCTGTCTATGGGGAGGAAGCATGGAGTGCTTATCTTTTTCGTAGTCGCTGAAAGTTATAAATCACGTGGTTCTATAACTATGTAACCATTAAACTTATAATTATGTAGTACGCTTAATATGTTGTAGGTTGTGTGTATGAAACGTTGTAAGTCAACTTATTTACTATTTCCGGCGTTTATGAAATCTTGGCAACCAGCAGTTCGTAGGGCAACTTCATTTCCCTAGCAACGGCTTTTATAAACGAAGTAGTCCTTTTAGTCGTACAATTCGTATTCTACAATCTACTAATACCTATAAGCTACTGACATAAACACTCCACACTAATACCTACACACTTGACAAAAACATATTTAACACTCCACACTAGTACAATTTATCTAGCAGTTGTCAGTTTAATACGACTATGGCATCATTTCCTTGATTTCTTCTATCACTAGCAGTAGTTAAAATATCTATCAGTTCTTATTTTACTACTAGCAGTTGTAACAATACAACCAACTCGGTTTGACTTAATACGACTGTGGCATCATTTCGTTGATTTGTTCTATCACTAGCAGTAGTTAACATAGCTAGCAGTTCTTATTTTACTACTAGCAGTAGTTAACATAGTTAGCAGTTCTTATTTTACTACTAGCAGTAGTTAACATAGCTGTACTAGCAGATTTTCTATCCTTTTTGGTATTTGGATAACGCTTATCCACAATTATAAACACTTTGAATTTAACTACTCGACCGTTTAATTCGCAAATACCATTTTTTTTGTACCTTAGGGACTCATTGAATATCTTATTAAACCACACACACAAACCTGATTTTTGCGTCCAAAATATGCAACTTTCCATTAAAAAACGGATACATTATTAAAGTTTACATACGCGCTATTCCTTCAATCTTTTCAACAAGCACATATGCCACTTCACTTATTCTATTTGTCGTCAGCTTCTTAAACAACATGTTAGAAGCTAGAGTTGGTGTTAGAGGGTAATTCGCATCATCCAGCATGTACAGATAACTTGTCGGCGTAGTAACCACATGAACTCCACACTGTTCGTACAATCTCCAACTCGTGACCAGTGTTTCTTTCCATTCAACGTCATCTATATTGGGCACAAACATGCACTTCATCCCATACCACTTATCAACTCCTAGGCAAACTGCGTGCCGGCCTGTCTGAAAGCCAATTTTAACGCATTGCCAAACAGTTTCCAAATCTTGTCTGTCTATAGTATGTAGCAACTGACCCAAGGTGTTAAATGTAGTTTCGAGCCCGTCAGACCTCTTGATGGTAATTACAGTGCCACCATTTGTCAAGTAAACGTTACGTGTACGATATGTTATTGTCGGATGACGTGCACCCAGTCTTTGTCATGTCGGATCAAGCACAATCAAACGGTTTAACCTTTCAATCCTTTGTTTTGGATCAATCCTTTGCCTCTTTGACTGATCCTGCTCTAAATCATCAACAGCTCTTTTGGAACTTCCTTCATCTCTCTCACTTTATCTCTCTTTTGGAACTTTCTTTCACTTTATCATAAGTTAGCATCCGCAAGACATTTACTTTATGCCCTCCCATCCTCTCCAAGTACTCACACATGAAGATTTTCTGTTCTTTCTTCGTTGGTGGCTTTCGGATCCTTTCTTGTGCTCTTTTTTTAATGTAGAATTTTTGCCTTTCTGTCACTATTTGATCAAGAGCTTCTTTTGCTTGTTCACATGTTAGGATTTCAATTTCTTTGTCCTACATCTTAAATGCTAGTATCTCATCGGCTTCAGCTGTTGACCTAATGTAATGCCAATGTTCCAACGCAGCTTCCTGTCTAGCTACAACATCCGCCTTTCTTTTCCTTTTAACCCTTGCTCTGTCTTTTGCATTGGGAGAATCTACCGGGGTTTTTTCAGCTGTTGCTTTTTCAGTTACATTGTCAGCAGCAATCTTATCAGCTACTTCTGCATCGGTTTGAAAGACTTTCTCATCTTTATTTTTTTCTGTAAAAAAAGTAATCCTGCAACTTACCAGCTATGTCGTTATCAGACTTCGTTTTTTTTTCTTTAGATAAAGCGTTTGTGTTGGTTCCTTTAACCATCGGACGCTTTCCTAGAACATAAGCAACCACATTTGAATCAGTAGAAATAATAGCTTGCATATCACTTGCGCTCTTCAAACATGCTAGCCCAAGTTCTGCAATCCCAATGTTTTTCGTTTCATCACCTCCGTCTATCATTACTGCTACTTCAACACTTGTATACACGTCAGTAGCGTTACTAACATCTCCAACTTCCATAGTTTCCACAGTAAGTAATTCACTTTCAACTGTAGCACCAGCATACACATATGCGCAAGCAGCCGTACCTCTGTTCAAAATTGTTGTTGCTGCATCATTACCTTCTTCATTGACAGCGTTTGTTTGAGTGACATTTGTTTGAGTTGTAATGGAAGTGGTTGCACCATTTGTTGCAGAGGTGGTTGCAGCGGTGGTTGCAGCGACACTAGCAGCGGTTTCAGGTTGACCATTTCCACCTGCATCCGCAGTCTCTTTCACCGTTGTGTTTTCTGTTGTCACATCAGTCATATGCCCAACAAGATCTTTTGCAGCATCATTACTGAATGGCAATTCACTACTTCTAGTCACATGATTATCATTAGTAACAAATTGATGTTCACTATTTTCACTTGGATGAGACTCCTCATTTCCACTTGAGGTAAAATATTTATTAATCACAGCAGTAACATCTGCATTAATATCATCATGTTCAACTGTTGCTTTTTCTGTTCCTGCTGCAATGTCATAAACAGATATACAACCATCAGTTACTTCTGACAAAATCTTTGGTTTTGTTGAACAAGTAGCAGAATTATTTGTACCGGCAGCAGATACAGGATCCCAGTTTGTACGTCCGCTAGACTGTTTAGCATTGACAGCAAAAACATCCTCCCAACTGCGATGGCAATGGTGTAATTACAGACTAGTCAAGCCAAGTGATAACCATGCATGTACACATCAACATAATAAAGAAGAGTAATGACATTAATACCTTATTTTGGAACCAAAATAGGCAACGACATCTTCAGCAGTCTTTTTAGTTCGAACTCTGTTCTCCGCTGCATTAGCATCATCCGCTGAAACATCCACATCCATCCCGATCTTTCTGTACGATTACGGACTGGTCAACGCAAGTGACAACCACGCATTTACATATGAACATACTTACGAATTGTAAGGACACGCATACCTTCATTTTGAATCAAAAGAGACGCTTACATCTTCAACAGTTTTACTACTTTCAAATGTCTCCTCCGGTCCAGTCGTAGCCTCCCCTGAAGCATCCTCATTCATCACGCGCGTGTTGTACAAGTACTGACTAGTCACAGCGGACGACAACAAATCTTTTACATACGAAGATACTTAGCAGAGTTGATGACACGCATACCTTTGTTCTGACTCAAATGAGGCACCGACGTCATGAACAGTTGTATTAGTTTCGACGGTCTTCTCCACTATATCTGGCGCCTTCGCTGAACCATCTACATCCTTCACGGCCGTTCTATGCAATTACTGACTGGTCAAGAGAAGCGACAACCACGCATTTACATATGAACATACTTAAGAATTGTAAGGACACGCATACCTTCGTTTTGAATCAAAAGAGACGCTTACATCTTCAACAGTTTTACTACTTTCAAATGTCTCCTCCAGTCCAGTCGCAGCCTACCCTGAAGCATCCTCATTCATCACGCTCGTGTTGTACAAGTACTGACTAGTCACAGCGACCGACAACAAAGCGTGATCAGTCTTATTAGTTTCCACGGTCTTCTCCACTACATTCGGCGCCTCCCCTGAACCATCCACATCCTTCACGGCCATTCTGTGCAATTTCTGACTAGTCAAGGCAAGCGACAACTATGCATTTACATATGAACATGCTTAAGAAATGTAATGATACGCATACCTTTGTTGCGGCTCAAATGAGGCACCAACATCGTGATCAATTGTATTAATTTCCACGGACTTCTCAACTGCAACAACAGCCTCCCCTGAACCATCTTCATTCTTTTCGGTACGCCTCCCCTGCTTGGTAGTATCATCCGCATGATCACAAATTGCTTCTTCCAGAGATGACTCAACTACCTGATGTTTTCGAACCTTCACCAAACGTTTTATTTTTGTGGTACCTGGCTTTTTCATCTCCAACCGCTTAATCTTCCTATTCAAATATTTTAAATCTGCATGTTGTGCTGAAGTTTTCTTTGTTAATTCACATACCTGTTTACATAGTTGATCACACTTTTCCACCAGTTTATTTAATATTAGACCGCTGTCTTGTCTTCCAATTGTGTTAACTCCTGACTGAGGTGAATCTTCGGGGTGTGCAGACCTCATCTCTTGCCTACCATGAACAGAAAGATCCCCCATATTTTCCGCTTGGGTGGGTTCATCAGCAGAACTTGTTCCACTGAAAATTGATTCAGCTGAAGTTTCATTGGTTTGGGATGTAGAAGGGAAACGTCCGGGTGTGTTTTGGGATTCAGAGGGACTTCCTGATCCTTGCCCCAAATTCTGAGGCAACAGCACCATGTGTGGGAACAATGGTGTTAGTGTCTGATAACGCTACACGCGTCGTTCGGGGTCAAGGAAACTTCCTTTTCTTCGAGCAAGTTTTATAACACCCTAGGCAGTGAACCTAATCGTTGTAGTGTAGTAATTAGGGTAAGCCACGGGTATTGATATCGTTCTCTAGGGGAATAGGAATGCTAGTGAGAAGTTACTACGCTAAGGTTGAGGTTGAGGAAGATTATTTTTTTTATCTTTTTATGTTTTTTAGAAAATGAAAAGGTACGAATCTCGGGTATTGGATTTGGGGGGTTGGTATTGCTACCGATTACTCTACTATTATCTAATTATCTAAGCTAAGGTTGTGATAGTCTATGTCTAATTGATTTGTACTCGTATGATAGTTTAAAGATGTGTTTACTTAGGTTTTACTACTCCTTAATTATCTCCTATTGATGGTTGATTTGTCACGTCCTTATTCCTAGTTGCGTTGTGATTCTAAGGCTATAGGGCGTGCTTGTTTCCCTAACTCTTTGAAATTACCAAAGGGTCTTGTTTACAAATCCTCTAGTGATTTATAGACGCCTACTCTACGGTTGTCCTTGAATACTTTATCCTACAATTACCTAGATAATTATATTCTAAAGTTCACAAAGAAAAGTCAAGCATTAAGTACACAACGAATAATCTAGCGCACTCTAGATCATTAGTCAACTAAGATAAGTATCAACCAATCAATATTCAATAATTAAGTTTCATATTCCCTAAGCAAACACACAAATAAATTAGCCGGACATGGAGAACATGCAAGCATACACACAAATAATCAAAGACATAATTAAATTAATGAAGTAAATACTTATCTTGATGTATAATAGGGTTTAGAACCCTAAAATACTGCACAAGAAAGCCTTGGTTCGGTTTTAGGTTTTTACTCCAAAAGACTACCCACAAAACTGAAAAATTCGGATTCTATATATAAGATTACATCTGCGACGGCGTCACCTTATGTTTCGTGACGCCGTCGTGTCGCCGTCATTAGGGTTTCGTCTTGGCCACGTAAACCTTGCGACGGCGTCACCTTATGACTGTGACGCCGTCCCCTTCAGCTCTGACGCCGTCTTGGCTGCATCTAGGCCGTCTGAGTAACGACGGCCTACTCCTTTAGAACCTGACGTCGTCCCTTGAAAACATGCAATTTCGCTTCTGACCCGTCGCAAAATTCCTTCCCGACGGCGTCGCAGATATGCAGTGACGCCGTCGCCTTATGTTTCAGCAGCTTTGAGTGTCTCGATTCTGACTTTGGCCATTTTCTTCGTATATTCGCGCCTTTTCATCCAAATAAGCATCATTCCAGCATTTTGCCTTCAAGAGACCTAAAAAGTGAAAAGGAACGATATTAAGCAATAACGGATACAGAAGTGATCGAATAAGGGCTTAAATGACCCCTTAAAAAGGTACCTTTTAAAACCTTATCAGTGTCCCATCAAAATTATTGCCCTGTCTTCTCATGTGACTCATAAGTTTTTGAGTGTGACAACGGACAGGCCAAGTTTTTGAATGTTTGGGTGGTGTCTCAAAACGGTTGTCAAATAGCAGTTGTAAAAACCTTGGATAAATATAATATTTTGCATGCGTATCCAACAAGTTCTTGACTAAACCATCAAATATCATTTTGGATAAATTGAATTTCTTATTAAGAGCTACATAAATCACAAAAGATGCTATGTTTGTACCAAACTCATTCCAAGAAGTTGTCTTTGGACTTAGACACTGCAATATGGTATGGATCAAGAATTTCCATTGTGGGGAGAAGAGTGGTTTAAAAAAATTTAATTTTGGTCCTAAATCACCTCCATACACCAAAAGCGGTAGTGTTTCAAAAATGGTATCATTATCCAAACACACAACACCGTCAGCATCATCTAGGAGAAGATCTCTCCTAATTGATGCCTCAGTAATAATTATCTGCATGCCATGTACGCTACCGTGGATTTGTACTTCCTCACCAATAGTTTTAGTCTTTGCAGTAGACCAAAACTGCTTCGTACAACAAACATAGATAACAGGTTTGGCAATGAGTGCATACCTAAGCGGGTGTGCATTCAGGAAATCAATAATTTATTCAAACCCTGTGACAACCCGTACTTTCAGGTCATTTCTTGACACAATTTATGCCTCATTATTTCAACATTTATTGTAAACTTGGTTTACTTGTTCCAAAATTCGCGTAACCTTTATGGTTTAGCGGCGAATTCATGATCATAACATCACGTACATTTCATATGGACTAAGATTAGTCTACATTTCATTGACATCATTTGCATCTCGATAATTCATTCATGACATTTTATTTCACATTCATCGCGTAATTTTTATATTCAATAAACGTTATCGCGTGAGTTATTATTTTTAATATTTAATCCGTTACTTTCAAAAATGATCCCGATGTATTTTTAAACTTATATTTAGTTCATAAAAACTATATTTTTAGTTTTCCTAGTGTTTCAAATTTATTTGGTACATAAATCGTTAAAGTTTAAGTATTACGTCGTTTTTCTTAAAAATTATACGATAATTATTTTATCACTCAAATTTCACAAGGAATGTATTTTTACAATTTTTATCATCTCATTACATTCTATTTTGACCTATTAAAAACTTACTTGTACCAAAAATTTTCATTTACCTATACTTGTACATTTTCTACATATATTCTTACACCTTTTATCAATTATTACATAAATATTACACAAGTATACAAATCATATACATTTTATAAAGAAAAAAAAAATATCTTGAGGAACAAGAAGCCTCAAAATCCGGCCCTATGGAGGGTGGTATTAATGTGATTGGTATGGTGTTGATTTCTTAGATTCATACTCAACTTATAAGTCTTACATACACTTTCATTTACTCATTGACTTCACAAAACTTTTTATCAAGTGTTAGCAAGTTCTCTCCTTTGTTCTCTCCTTCTTAAAACCGGCCATCAAGGGTGATCAAGGGATCATCACAAATTTTTCTCAAGTTCAAGTTATTTACAATCTAGTTATTACTCTTTATAAGGTTTTGAAATAAAAACCAAGAGTATTTAGGATTATCCTTGTTACTTTCACCTCATCATTTTCACTTGTAAGCATATTTCTTTCATTTTCATGTTTCCTTATCATTTCATATTCATCTTTTCATTTTTGGAGCAAGTATGCATGATATGTGATTTATACCATTTTTTTTCATGATTTTAGAGTATATATACATATTTGGTCATCCTATAAATATTCCCTTGGTATTCTTTGGTCTTGATGATGTCTAGGAACCCATGACACCCTAAGAAGGTGTATGGTAGGATTAGATTAGCTTTGGAGTTGATTTGAAGGGATTAGAATAGGTTTTGTCCGAGAAAAACTATTTTCGATAAGTTATAAATTATGTTCTGTCCTTGTTTCATTTTTCTGGAAAATCCGACAGTTGGTACGAAACTTTGGCCTTGATATTTAGAAAATATACTTTAAAACGAATCCGTGGCCGCTTGAACGGATGAAAACGGACTTATAACGAAGAAGTTATGGATTTTACAAGTTTGAAGACGAAATATATTATTTTCAGAATTTTCAGCAAACTGTTTTTACATTGTTTGGGTCAAAAACGAGCCTTAAGCTTCACAAATTACTTC